>JAOBRD020653167.1:0-15090 GCA_027575215.2 Hydrozoanthus sils
AGTAGTAGTAGTAGTAGTAGTAGTAGTAGTAGTAGTAGTAGTAGTAGTAGTAGTAGTAGTAGTAGTAGTAGTAATTATTATTATCACTATTATTATTGTTGTCATTATTGTTATTATTGTTATTGTCTTTTTTCATGGTTTTAGGGTATTAAGCTTCTTTTTTCCTTGATTAACCTGTACTACACTTGCCCTGTGTCGCGCTTTATCTTTAGGTTCCAATTTGAAATGGTTCCTCTCTGCCGATACGTCAAGATTGAGTCCGTGTTCTGTGGCTGGAGCAGCACATGCGTACTAACAACCGATGGCAAAGTATGATGTTCCCTTTTCTATAGATAGTTATCACAGAACCGGAGATTGCCTACTACTGCACTACTTTACAAATCATTAGCAAGTTATCATCAATACTGTTAAAGAGCATTGTGCGATATTTGATTTTCAATTTTTGACACTTTGTGGGGGAACAGGCAATATAACTCGAGAGACCCTTCGAGGTCTTACAACTGGAGCCAACAGTTAAATGTCCTTATCCGAGAAGACACGAAAGTCTAACTCTTTTCAAATGTTAGAGTAAAGGCAGCACGCTCTCCCCAGTTTTTAAAAAAATTGAGTGAAGGTCCGGCACGGCTCCGCACGGCAGACTGGCGCCTTACCAACTGGGCTAACTGAGGGCGGTTGTTGTTTCTTACATTCCTTTCGAACTTAGGTTTTTGCCTTCTGGTCTTAAATGGAAGGTAGTTTCTTGTTAGACTGAATGCTGTTAAAGAACAATAGTGCGACGTCTTGTAACGTTGCTCAAGGTGTTTTTTTCAAAGATGCAGCTATAGAGAGCACCAAGGTTGAATAGCTGTTCCTTTACTCAAATGGTTTTGATTCTCCAAAGGTGTTTTTCTGGGGCCAGCTGGACATACCAAGAGAGAAAAAGCTGCAAATGAGAAGCTTTGCCAAAAGTACAGACCATTCCATAAAGACATGTACCAAAGTATCAGATCCCTTTCACAGCTTGTTTAACTATGAACTAGTGTTTGATGAGGGTCGTCAGGAAGTACAAAATGCTGTGACTGGGAAGTCGTTCGATTTCCAGATTGTACCAAGAAGACAAGGAGATACCATTGACATAGATACGGTGATTATTTTCTTTAGTAAAGTATAACCAGTTTTTCCACATCTAAAATCTCCCTACATAACTCATACAAAACATTTCGTAATGAGAAAATGAGAACTGATCAAAGCTAAAGAGAAAAACTTCCCCTAAACAAGGCAGACACGTGGTGTGGTTTGATGTTGTGTGTAAATAAATTTAAATCAATATTTTTTTACGTATCTTCCTTGTTTTCGTTCAATATGGATCTAGAAAAGCAATCCACCTGATATAAGAAACTCTAGGTCCTTAACCCTTTTTGTCCCAGTTAATTATCAACATCTAATTTCTCCAACAATACATACAAATAGGACGTTTGATATTGAGATACTGAGAATAGATTACAGAAAGAAAACTACTTAAAATTAAAAATATAATTCGCCAAAACTTGTTTAACGAAAAGTATGGGCTTTAAGTGCGAGAATTTACCAATACAACTTGGACTGAAAGGGTAGTTTTCCCATTCTTGAACTTTCATAAATTTAATACTCATTCGCACTATTCGTAATTTTCGTTTTTATAACTTATGTTAAGTACGACAGACGCCAGGAGTAGCTATTACTTTTCATTTTAGATCTTGCTGTTAATGTTGTTGCTACTGTTGTTTTGTTGTTATCCAGTTGGATGTTTTTCGCTTTTTCTTGGTTATCCGTTTTTAGTTTTTTGTTTTTAGCTTTTCTTACCTGCTTGATAGAGATTTCGCTCTATTTTCTCTCGTCTATTAATGAAAAGTAAAGGAAACCTCTGCACGGATCTGCTCGCTTTTCTGTCGAGCATGCTCGAATACTGTCAGCGGATAATGTCAGCCGGCTCATAGATAGTCAGTGTAAACTTCACATTATGACATGTATCAAAACTCGAACTGGTTAAAACGGGCTGTAAACTAGTTTTTATTTAATTTATTCGTCCAGTTTTTTGGACAAATAAATGCAGATCCGAGCAAAGGTGTCCTTTCCTTCTCATTCGAGGAGAGAAAATAGCGAAACCTCCGCCAAGCAGGGTAAGCCCTAGACTCTACCTGGAGACTCGCTCCCTAGACTCTACCAGGAGATTCACTCCCTAGACTCTATCTGGAGACTCGCTCCCTAGACTCTATCTGGAGACTCATTCCCTATGCTCTACTTGGAGACTCGCTTCCTAGACTACCTGGAGACTCACTTCCTAAACTCAACTTTTCTTCTCTTAACCCTTCGGATTTGTGAAATTTTGTTCTTTGCTACAGGTTTTCAGAGTTGAAGCTTGGTTTACTGAGGGCGAAAACCTACATGTTAAAGGAAAATCGTCAAACCTGGGGAATGGTTGCAGTTCCGGCTCCATAACATTTCTCAAAGAAGGCCATTACTTCGTCTCGATCTCTTCTGGGTCTGGAACGACCTCGTGCAATGTTAAAGTGCAGAAGGGATCTCCAGTACGAACTTGTAAACTGAGCCTCGTAGGTGCTTGCGCTGAGGCTGTCAAGAGCATAGAGGACACTCTGACGCAACAACTAACCACAGTGCAGGGTTCCCGGACCTCTCTTAGGTTTCCTGGAAGAGATTTGGCCATTGAGTTGTGGGGAAATCCAAACGTACTTAAAAGTCCCGATAGATCGATTGCAGAAGTTATTTCTCTCAGCTGTGTTACTGATGAAGAAGTACTTGTGTATGTCTGGGACGAAGACTCAAGGTTAGTCTTCCTTCGTAATCGAGGGGATTCATTCATATTCATCCAGTTTTCCATAAAATACAAAGGTCCTAAATTTTTAATACTCTTAGTTCTGATATCCAGTTAAAGCCACTGTAGTCCCTGGAAATGAATCAATGAATTGCTTAACTTTAAAAAAAAAACAGAAAAAATTAAAACAAATCTCAAGTTTTAAAATTTCATTGTCATGTTCATTTAGTTCTCAGTTTCCGGAAGACAATTTTAACCTGTGGTTACATCATATGGCCAGTCAAGCTTCCAAAGCAGACATCGTACTGTTGCGTATTGCCTCAAATGCTGACAGGGCAGAGGAATTCGTGATGAAATCATTTCAGGACATTAACCCGAACTTCCGAAGAGTAATTGCAGTGACTCCTGACTATCGTAATTTAGTCACACAATTACGGGAGGTAAATTGACTTTGGTTTATTTTTGTTTTGATCCTAAATACTACAATTTTTCTTATCAATATCACTTTATCCAAAAACTTTTATTCCCATGATTAACATAAGTTCTGTCTGGGAAAATGTCTTAAGTGTCGGACTAGTGATTGAAATTAACCCAGGAAAAGAAGGTGTCCATTTATAATCCCTCTGCAACTTCTAGGTTGTGGAGCGAAAACTGATTAGTCTGGTCTCCTCGAAGAAGATTGTCTCAGAGACATTCCAATCTATAGCAGAGAGGTTACGGAAGCTTCAAGGGGACAGCAACTATATTCTGTCTCGTGTGCAATTTAAGCATCTCGCTAATGAGTGTGGTGTCGACGGCCAGGGACAGCTTTGTGACGCTTTGAGGTACCTCGAGAGGGTGGGTGTGTGTCTGGCACCCCAAACTGAAGAAGTTTGTGTCATTGTCAGGTATTACTGGCTTGCTCATCAAATAGCTCAACTTGTGTCGCGGCCGGATGGAACTATCGACACTAACAACTTGGGTAAGTTACACCAAGTTACACAAACATCTGTATAGTTTCGGGATTAGCTTTGCCATTTGAAACTTAACAAAGATTGAAATTTTTTTCTTTGATTTTATTCATACTATCCAAACTATCCCAAATAATGCCTGGCCATTTGTAAACTGAGTTTATATGGTACAACAGCCGTACCAAACCACAGGCTGAACCCCTGGGACGTCACGGAAGCATAAACCCCCAGGGATATCATGGAAGCATAAACCCCCAGGGATGTCATGGAAGCATAAACCCCCAGGGATGTCATGGAAGTATAAACCCCTTGTATTTTTAGCGAGTGGGCATTTTAATATACTTTATTTATTATTTTTATTCTCATAGAACAATATACATTGTATTCATTGTCCGTATTTTAGCGTGTTTACGCATTTAAAAGGTGAAGGCACCGTTATTTAACGTCGGTAGTTCCTTCAGCTCTCAGAGAGTGCTGCTATCAATGGAAGCCGGCGGTGCTCCGTTTTACGGGCATTTAAAGCTACAGCTACACTGATCAGAAGAAAGTCGAAACAGACGTGCAGTCACTGGGGATCGAACTGGGGACCTCTAGCTCCGAAGGCCGCGCACTAACCAACTGAGCTACGCCTGCTCCTTTCCACGCTCGAAACTTCCTTGTATAAAACTTTTAATTAGTGTCGAACCATATTTTTTTAACCTCTTTGATCGTTATGCCTGATTACGATTTCTCTATATATACATAAGCCCCCTGTGTTGTCACGAAAGCATAAACCCCCTGGAATGTTATGAAACCATAAACCTCCTGGGATATCATTGAAGCATAAACCCCCTTGGATGCCATGGAACCATTAACCTCCTGGGATGTCATAGAAGCATAAACCCCCTAGGATTCCATGGAACCATTAAGTTCCTGGGATGTCATAGAAGCACAAACCCCTAGGAATATAAAAGCATAACTCCCTAGGATGTCATGGAAGTATAAACCCTCTGGAATGTCATGGAAGCATATAACCCCCCCCCCTTCCTGGGATGTCATCGAACCATAAGCCCCTGGTTTATCATGGAACCATAAATCCCTGAAAAGAAAAGCATAACATAGCATGTCAAGGAGGTATAGAAACCTGGGATGTTATGGAAGCATGAGCCCCATAGAATGTCATGGTAGCATTAACTCCCTTGGATATCATGGAAGCATAAACCTCCTGGGATGTCGTGCTGCTTAGAAAGCTGCCCTGTATCTCGTTATCTGTCACCAGAGCAAGTGCGTTATGTTTTTGCGTTTCCTTTTAACCTATAGACCCCATCAAGAAAGTTATTGTGGATTTACTAATTCAAAAAGGAATAGCTTTTACCGTTCCAACTTCCAGCAAAGCATTCGTGTTGCCACGACTTCGAAAGACAGAGGAAGAACTTTGGAGCCAGTCTGAAGAAGGCGTTCTGTCTGTATTTAGACACTTGCTAACCACGAGATGTCCACATGAAATGTTCACCAATTTTCCTCAAGTTTCTTCCGAGATTGCAAAGAGTTACAAGAATGTCGCGATTAGAAAGTATGCAGTGGTTGTTCATGGTGAAGGTTTTAAAGGTCGGGTTGATGTAGGGCAATGTTTGATTGACCGAAGCGTTGGAGAGTTCAGGGTTATAGCTCAGTCAAAAAGTGGCGATATTGCCCGGATGTTTGTGGATACTGTAGTCGAGTTTTTGCAAGATAGCGAACACGCCCCCAAAGAAACTTCCGAGCTGCTTGTTTCCTGTCAAAAGTGCTTTAAGAGTACCATAGCACTTGAGCAAACAGAAGAGGCAGCGACAGCAAGTGATGATGGGACAGTCATGTGCCCCAGATGTAACCACCCGTCCGTTGCTAGCCAGTTACTGAGTGGTTATACTGAACCAAGAGAACTTCCAGATTTGCTTGCACCTGTGGACAGCGGTGTGGAAATCCTTGGTGAGTTCGGTTCCTTTGATTGATAACTGTGATGAATTGGGTATAAATGATATCTTTTGGATCTTGCACCGTGTTTATATTTTTATAAGTTTTAGATAGTGTTAGGTAATTAGTTTCTTGTCAGCTGAAGATATTCTGACAATAAACCTTTATTATTAATATTATTAATTCAATTATTGTTATTGTTTTTATTATTATTGTTGTTATTATTATTATTGTTGTATTATTATTATTATTATTATTATTATTATTATTATTTTATTGTTGTATTACTATTATTATTGTTATTATTATTATTGTTATTATTATGTGGCACTTGATACTTTTAAGATAAAACACTAAGCAGTAATCAAGTTCTTTGAGCCATACATTAAAATTAGTTAAAATAAGCTAGTTTTGAACCACTAAAGTCAATGCAGATAGAGATGAGCTGGCATTGTTTCAATATGCCCACTCACGACCCTTCTACGTATCTGCCAAACACGGGTTAGAGTTCCATAGCTTAACAACGCAATTATCAACAATGAAAAAATTGTGCTCAACTCAGTACCAGTTCATTATCTTAAACCATTCAGCCCATGCAAGTTTATCAACATCTAATTTTGCTATACACAACATATACAAAATAAGTCTGTTTGTAGTGACTGATGAAATGAAAAATGATCAAACATAGCAAACTACTGGTGATCAACAGCAAAATTCTCCTAAACTGGTGACAGGGAAAGTATGGTTTCTAGTATGGGGAATTTACCATCACACCATTCAGCGTATTTGAGAGGCTGATAGGCTTTTGAGAGAGAGAGCCGATGTTGTCAAAGCTATGTTATTTATCCAACAACTATTATTGATTGTATTTGAGAGAAACTTAAAACTTCTGATTCCCCTGAGTTTGGCTTAACGATGTCGTGCAAAGTACCAGCGCTCATCACAACAAGTCACGTGACTCTTGGTGGGATTGAAGTTTGACAAGCATACGATGAAAGTAGCCAAACTACGGTTGTAGAATTGTAAAATTTTCTCTTCTCTAAAGTACCAGTAAGATAATGTGTCAACCATAAAGCAAAGAAAAAAACGATTCTAAAACATCCGTAACTGCTAAAGTTTTCAGTAGCAAGTCTAGCGTATTTTCCTCGCATTTTTCCAAAACCTGGTAAACCAATGCTTTTATAGTACTCATTTTCAAATTCAAGAAACCATTTTCGCATCTTTTGCTCTTTTAACATCTTGTTTGTACTTAGTATTACAACATTTCCAGCCTTCAAATAACTCATATGTAATGGTTCGTTTCTTAGATTCAGTTAAACAAGATTTGTTTTACATTTGCAGGGGCACAGAGCTTGGTCAGAGCTGTTACTAGGAAATTCGACAACAGCATCAAGAGTTTGGAAACGAACGTATTATCGGAATCTCGGACACTGTTCGGAAATTTCGCTAAATTCTTCATGGATTTCAAGAAGGTGAGTCGTTCAGTGATACATCATTAGAGGTATATATATGCCGTCTTGAGAAGGTTATTGTGTAAGTTTTGTACAATCAACTTGTGTCCAAACTTGTCTCATTAAGTTCATTGGTGTATGCTGTAGAGTTTTACGGTTTCAAAAAACGTTAAATAGACAATATTTTCAATTAAAGCACGTTGAGCATACGTTTCTAGCAAACATATTTAGGTGAACGTATTGGTTTCCTGTATTCAGATAAGACTTATTAAAAGCCCTATCAACGTTCATAACCATAATTTTTGTAGCAGTGGGTTATCACATGTACAGTTCCCACATAATCTTGCCTTACCATCTGTCAAATATTGTTTATCTTAACCCTATGTGTAGTTTATTGCTTGTATAACTTTATCGTTCATGTCATCCAATAGTTTTCCTTTTTTCCATTTTCAATACGCTGCGCCGGCCGTGAAGCAGATCTTGGTAGTTTATCGTATTCCATTTTCAGTAAGATGCACTACAGGGCTCAAAGTTTACGACCAACTGGTCGCTTCAAAATCATGAACGATCGCGCTCATGAGCCTAAAAAGCTGAATTTCAGTGCGACTGAATGAGAGCTACTCCTTCCTCATTTGACCGTCCTTGTTTACTCTGACAAAACACAGTTGTATTACATATGAAAAAATGCTGATTTAACACAAGGTCCCAAACAAAAAATGCACCACAGTTTAAAACTTCTACGTTCAGTAAGACTCTGAAAGAAACAAACACAGGAATAAAAACAAAATAAACGACTTTTACTGACTGACTAACAACTACTTACAAATGTCTAAAACTTTTTGATTTTTTTTTTTTGCTCTCAGAATCCTAAGCTGTGCGCCGGCAGTGCATCTAGAAATTTACTTCCGGTATCACTCGTATACCCAAAACCAAAAGTAAACTTTGAGCCCTGCACTAGCCATGAAACATGCTAATAGAACTTTCTCATACAATTCACCTTAAACATTAAAAGGCTATTGCGATTTGTTCCACTTTCAGTGCGATGCGCTTGTCAGCTAACCGAATGTAGAACATAAGTTACCGTTTTTATCCTTCAGTTCGATACACCGCGACTAGTGGTGTTGGCGCCATATTTTGAAGACGCCCCTAACAAGCTAAAGGGGGACGTTATCAGGAACCTGAAGCAGACTCTACTCACGTGGCAACGACAGAAGTTCTGTCTCCACCTGTTGTGCGAAGGGAATGGTGACGGAACCGGGATTCACTTCCTTGAGGACCACAAAGGGTACGAGCTGGCTGAAGTCAATGAGTTTATCGTCAAATTCATCAACGGACTAGGCTTTGGAATTCAGGTGATGTTCTTTAGATGTTTGAAGAAATGTGAAATGTGTTATTTGTAGAAAAACAAATTGCATTATATTAATCTGGAATTCAAGAAAGATGACTGGAAGAGTAAGAAGCATCAAAATCTTCATCAACGTCTTCAACACCATACTCATCATCGCCATCTTAACAATCGTTATCATGACCATCTTCATCACCATCTTCGTCATCGCCATCTTCATATTGCCTTCATCAACACCATCATCATAATCATCATTACCATCTTCATCTTCACAATCATTGTCGTCATCATCTTCATCATAACTATCTTCATTATCTTAACCATCTTCGTCATAATCAGCATCATCAACACCATCATCACCATCTTCGTATTACCTTCATCAACACCATCATCAGAATCATCATTACCATTTATCTTCGTTCTCACCAACTTTAGCGTAGTCTCTATTTTCGTTGTCATCACCATTCTCCGTCATTACTATCTTTGTTGCCACGACCATCTTCCGTTATAACTGTCTTCATTGTCATCACCACCTTCCGTCATAACTATTTTCGTTATCATCACCATCTTCCGTCATAACTATCTTCGTTATCATCACCATCTTCCGTCATAACTATTTTCGTTGGCATCACCATCTTCCGTCATAACTATCTTCGTTGGCATCACCATCTTCCGTCATAACTGTCTTCATTGTCATCACCATCTTCCGTCATAACTATTTTCGTTGTCATCACCATCTTCCGTCATAACTATCTTCGTTGTCATCACCATCTTCCGTCATAACTATTTTCGTTGGCATCACCATCTTCCGTCATAACTATCTTCGTTGGCATCACCATCTTCCGTCATAACTGTCTTCGTTGTCATCACCATCTTCCGTCATAACTATTTTCGTTGTCATCACCATCTTCCATCATAACTATCTTCGTTGTCATCACCATCTTCCATCATAACTATTTTCGTTGTCATCACCATCTTCCGTCATACTATCTTCTTTGCCATGGCCATCTTCATCTATAGGCCAATAACAATCTTGTTTTTCAGCTGAGTTTTATTTGCTTTTCTCCAGAGTAAAGAACCTCTTTTGAGAATCTAAGTAGCCTAAGACTATATTAACTACCATGTATAAAAGTACCTGTTTAGGGTACTTCCCAAAAATGTAGGTTCTTACTTGTGGGTTCTTTCTGTATCACATGATTTAAATATAATTGGTGCAAACGTTTCTCTATATAGATGCTGATTAGCTGGCTGCCATTAGCTCAGACAGTACACAACTTCGCCAAAGAGTCCAACATTGCTGGCTTAGATGGCCTTTTCCCCAGTATCGAGGCAGCCGCTGCTTGGTTGGGGTTTACAGGGATTACAAAGGCAACGTTGGAACAAATTAAGTGGAAGGATTATTTCAAAGAGGTATTTTCTACAGACAAGCCATTTTCTTTCAGAGTTCGAGTCCAAAATGCCAATCTTCACAAAATTACTCTCATTCTGAACTTATTTAACCCTTTCAGCCCTTTATACATCAAGTGATGTGTTGCTAAATTCTTCCAATTATAACCCATACTTCTTATGTTACCAGTTTAGGAGAACTTTGCTTTTCATCTTCAGTAGCTGAACAGTACTTGGTCGAATCCGTTTTTCTCATTACCAAAGGTCTTGTTTTGTATGAGTTTTGTAAGGAAAAGATAAACAGAGATAAACAGGCCAGGACTGAAAGGATTAAACATCGAGCATCAAAATGGAATTTTCAGATTTTGTGCTGATTTTAATCAATTGTTAAAACAATTAGACTACAAAGTGGAACTTTCTACGAGTCAACAGTCGACGAGACGCGAAACGACGAGTTGACTATTCGACTCATAAAAAACGAAAACGAGTGATCTAATTGTTTTAGTAAAAACCAACTACCTTCAAATAACTGTAATGCAAGAACCGTGTACGAAATGCCTTCATTTGTCGCAGGATCAATTAAGATCTTTCACATCGCTACGTGTCACTGACGAGTCCCAAAAAGGGCGAAACGGCTGTCTGGCACTGCAAATTCTGGCTTTGTCCGATCTTCCACTGACGTGTTTAATATCTCGCAGTATTCAGCCTTGCATTTTCAATTTTTTTTCAAATTTAAACCGGTAAAAACGAGTGTTTAAAGAATCCGCAATTGTTATCTCTTGTTTAAAAAACACAAGCCGCCTCGTTACTCACTGACTATCACTCAGTAGACAGTGAGTAGGTTAGCCAGTCAGATTGCAGCATTTATGATAGTATGCTAGTTGGTTTCTACTAATTAACAACTATCCCCAAAAGGGGAGGTGAATAGCGGTGGATATATTTAGAGCTAGACACCAATCCTGAGGGAGATAATTTTTTTGGTATTTACCAGAAGACAGCATTTAAGTTTTTTTCTATTTCTAGCACGCGCGCTTCGTGTACATTTGAGTCTTCAGCTTTTTTGAAGAACATAAATGTCGTGGATTTTAAGCAGATTTTGAATGAAAAAATTTTGTCCTAACCATTAAAACCAAAAAGCCAAATCTTGTTGTCCTAATCGTGTTTTCTGGAATGGTTCTTCGTTTAAAGCAATCATTTCCTCGTCTGTAACTAACGGGTAACACGACGCCATTTTGAATACCGCCTCAAAATCAACTAATAGTCATGGATATACGGGAGCCAGTCAGAGCGCGCGAAAATGGATAGTGGTTGCTTTGGTAAATACTAATTAAGAATAGTTTACTCGAGGTTTGATAGTTATTTGGACTTTTTTTTTGCAGATGCAAAAATTCCTCGAGAGTTTTCAGAAAGAAATAAAACAACTCCAAGATACGGCTGGCGCTATTGCTCAGCCAAAGCTGCTAGGCGAAAAACTTCAGTCATCCTACGGCTATCGATTGGACGGAAAGGAATACGAATATCTAAGGAAACTCCTCTTACGAGTTGACCCAGGCAAGAGCTTTGGGGGGCTGGTGCGAGAAGCGCGGGAGGACCTGGGACTAGTATGGGTGTGCGAACGTCACAGTCGTGGAGGGCAAACTGAGCGAGTTCGCATCGATCAACTTCGAGTCGACGACGACCATTTCTAAATTGAAAAAGAGGCGGAAAATGACACTTTCAAGTTTTTAAAGATAATAGCAAAACTTTACGGAAACTGATAGGTGCGGTTACAGTGACAAGTATATATGCCCAAACAGATTCCCAAAAAATTTTTGTTGGAATATAGGTTTTACAGTCTACAAAGGAAGATAGTTATTTTAGCAAATATTGTATCTGTTTTATGCCGTGTCATTTTTCTGTCGAACTTAAAGTGAGAACTTATAGCAGCTATGTTGTGTTTTTGTAATATGAAAATTCGTTGTAGAAGTGTACCTAAGCACTTGCATATGTGATCTGCTGATTCTGCCAATGAGAGAGCAGCGAGCAAGAAATGAGGAGGATCAGATTTGTAGTTGTTTCAATTTTTCAAATTCTTGATAATGTAGAAAGTTTTGCGTCTTATATTATATACTGTAATATGATCACTTATTCCTGCAAGGAGAGGTAGTGATCAAGGAATGATCGATATCTACTAAAATAGAATATGATTAGATAATTTTTCCAATTTTTCTTGCAAGTTCTTGATAATTTAGCGTATTTGCGAAATTTGCAATATCTATGATAATAAAAATTCGTTGTAGAAGTGTACCCAAGAAATAATTGACACTAACCAAAATAGATGATTAGATAATTCTTTAAATTTTTCAAGTTCTTGATAAAGCAGAAAGTTTGCAAGGCTCAAATAGATTTAACATCTTACTTTGTTGTGAAATTTTATGTAACTATGTAATTACCAAATAAATTAAAAGTCAGAGCCTGGCAACTTCCACTTGCTCGGGGGGGAGCGGGGTACTTGGCCCGGAATATCCCGCCCAAGCCCCAAAACTTTGACCCTACTCAAGACAAGCAAATCATCAAGTATGACATTCACCACTAAGTGCTTAAGAACAACCATGTTTTCAACCCTACTGTATGAAATCCGAAATCCAGGCAACGCGGTACGGTGCTTTTTTTTCTCAAGTTTTTTAGGTAAAATGGGCTCAAATATCGCTACGAATATCGATCTATATGTGCAAAAAGTGAACCCTGTCTAAGACAGCTTGAGTGAAATTGTATACCCCGCCTAAGACAATGACCTCGAAAACCATACCCTCGCGGGCGGCAGGCCCCTGTATAGTAACAAGGGTTCATTAACGTCTTTTTCTTCCTGTTTTGGACGACATAAAATCGATATTCGATTTTTACTGTCCAAAAAAAGGAAAAAGACGTCAATAAATTTTTGATAGCAAATATATGGGAAAATGTCGACTGTACTGAATAAGACAAGAGACAAAAGCCCTATAACCAACGCCCTAGTACGCGCGCGGTTTTATATACTTGATATCACGTTCAGCCGAACAAATTTTAAAAAAGAGGACTTGGCGCCGACCCGCTAGCTATTCAGGCAAGGTTAAAGTGTCAGTTATTAATTGGTATTATTTAGGGAAAATTTTAGACTCGGGGGTATTGTTAGGGTGGAAAATTTTTATGCCTTGGTTTTAGGGTATTTTGGGGACTTTCCGACGGTCTGTTTAAGGCACAAATGTAACAATTGATCCTAGATGTAACAAAGATCCTAAATGTAACAACACTTGGTCCTAAATGTAACAACACTTGGTCCTAAATGTAACAACACTTGGTCCTAAATGTAACAAAGGCCCTAGATGTAACAACTGATCCTAAATGTAAAAACTGGTCCAAAATGTCACAAAGGTCCTAAATGTAACAACACTGTTTTTTCTGACCTTCTCCCCCGCCCTCCTGTGCATTCCAAGGTTAACACAAAAATAGTTTATAATTCTTCACAAATAATACTTTCACGATATAGTATAAAATCATGGCCAAAATGTTCTCCGTTAGTTGACAAATCAGGCTTTGTCTTAAGTAAGTGACACCTTGGACCAACGATCACCATCACTTCTGTCAATATTAATTTATATCTCATTTTTTAAAGTGTCTTTTTTTGATATTCATTGATGATATGCTTAAAATTCATTTCCTCCGCGTTGTAAATTTCCAATTAAGTAGTCGATCAAAATCTATCATGGAACTATAGGTAAAACTAATTGATTGATTTATTATCGGTATACATTAAAAATCGATCCTCACAATCAATCAAAAAGTTTTAGGAGTAATTCCCAGAGTTTTTACCATGGATGATTGGATTGATTAACATTGTTTATTCCAGGACTACTGAAAACATTTCACATACATTTTTTAATACTCGTAATCATTTACGATTATCGACGAGTTTTCTTATTTTAAAAGAAAACATCAAGCTTATAAATCGAATAAAACTTGCTATGGTGAAGAATAAAGCGTGTTTGACTGTTTTTAGTGATTTTCGAAGAAAAAAGTAAGTCAAGGGAAAATAAAAAACCGACAAAATGGATAAAGTTGATAGCTAATATCAGAAATCTATATAAACCGCGATCCTCTCGCAAACATTTTCCTGTAACATTTAGGACCAAGTATTGTTACATTGAGGACCAAATATTGCTACATTTAGGACTTTTGTTGCATTTAGGACCACTTGTTGTTACATTTAAGACCAAATGTTGTTACATTTAGGACCAAGTGTTGTTACATTTAGGACCAAGTGTTGTTACATTTAGGACCAAATGTTGTTACATTTAAAACCTTTGTTGTTACATTTGTGCCATTAGCACGGTCATCCCTTCCCTTTTTGACCCTGGAGTACTCCCCTCGGGGCCATGTCCCCCTGAAAAATGTCGAACTTTGTTTGAACGCAATGTTACATTATAAGGGCTTCTCTGCGTATATTACTAGTTACAAAAGTTACAATTAGATAATTTTCCGAATAACTTGACGGTAAACGAACCACAAATTGTCCTGTATAATATCAAAGTTTGGTATTGATTCGTTTCGTCTGGTCGGCTGCTGTTTTCCAGCCTCGCTGCCCCTTCCGTCCATTTGGTCCACCCCGAAATTTCCTTGATTTTCGACTACGTGCTCCTCGGCTTTTACACAAGTATTGAAATTTAGATGGCTTTCTAATGAAAACATACATACTGGATAAAACTTTATACTTAAAAGTTAAGTGGGGAGGGGGTACACTGCACTGAAGCCATCGAAACTTCATCAACAATGTCTGTTGACATAAACGAACAAGCTCGCTTTTCAAATGGGATTGCCTTACAGGGAAGGGCAACAGATTCCAATACTAGTTCAACACAATCCATACCATAACGTGCGTAAAATGTTAATCAGTGCCTAATACGAAGGCCAACGTTTGTATAGGTAATCATACGACTTGGAAATGAATTTGGAAATAGGCGAGTTTTTGTTTACATTTTTTGCCTCATTAGCATACTCACTCTTCTATCTAACTCAGCTACAGAAAAAAAGCTTATGAAATATTTCGGCAGTACAAACTTTCTCTAAAAATATATAAGATTGTACGAAAGCCGAGAAGGGCGAGGCACTTCTTAATTCAAAATTTCCCAATTCAAAATTACTAAATTCAAAATTTCCAAATTCAAAATTTCCGAATTCAAAATTTTCAAGTTCAAAATTTCCAAATTCAAAACTTCCGAA
>JAOBRD020653272.1:0-15088 GCA_027575215.2 Hydrozoanthus sils
ACGGGGCCTCAACCAAAAGTTATGGATTGGCAGCAGATTTCGAAATTTCCCGGTTCAACAACTGACGTCATCGGTTGCAAACGTTAAATGTTATTAGGGGGCTTAAGCAACAAGGAAGGCAACGCCGACGCCGACGGCAGTGAATAATAGCGAATACAATAGCTGCACGTTGGAATGCACCGTGTTGGCCACCTGCACACCGTCGTCTTCAAAATTACATCGTGAAAAGCTTCATTTCGAAGCTCTTACGACCGCGGGAACGATCAACAGAAAAAAATTCTTAATCTTCTTTTGTCTTTATGTAGGGAGCCTTAATCCTTTTCTATTCAAAAAGCGTCACTAAGGCAAAAAAGAAGTCAAACTAGCCATATGTGGTCGAAAATTGGAAACCAGAAGTGTGTTTTCTGTAAGCCGTCCTCATTGCTTAAGCCTGGTTCACACTTGTGACATAAGCACAAGCACACGCACAAGCATAAGGAACCGATGTTCACACACGTGAAACAAGCACAAGAAAATAAACAAATACGCATGCGCAATTCGTCACAACATGCTTATGCTTATGCTTGTTTCACGGATGTTTACACTGGCGAAACAAACGACATAAGCATAAGCACAAAAGAAAGGAAAATGTTTCATTTTCTTGTGCTTGTTCTTGTGCTTATTTCAAGCATGTTCACACTTGGGTTTTCCTGTGCTAGTGCTTGCGCTTATGCTTGTGCTTATCTCATAAGTGTGAACCAGGCTTAAGCTTCCTAATATCTCAAGAACCATAAACAATTTGGGCAAAATTTTTTTACCTTTATCCTTCATTTAGTTCTATCCGCTGACGTAACAAAAGATTACATGTTGTAGGCACTTTAAAGCTAGTGATTTCTCTTTCTCCAGGTACGTCATAGAGATAGGCGTTCCTTTTCTGTTCTTTGCTCCGATTCGAGCCCTTAGAATAGGCGCCTACTTTGCCCAGGTAGGAAATTATTCTTGTTTTAAAGGAAAACTGAAGTACAAAATACCCGAGGGGGAGAGGGGGGGTACTTCGGGGTCAAAAGGATAGGGATGACCGTCGGAAAAGTCCCCAAAATACCCTAAAAAATACCAGGGGATAAAAATTTTTCACCCTAAAAAATATCTTCCGGTTTTGAAATTACCCTAAAATATACCTGAAGCTGAAATTTTCCCAGGATAGCTAGGATGTCGACGTTAAGTCCCCTCGTGTTGCGCTGAACGTGAGATGCAGTAAATGAAGACGTGTGCGTACTAGGACGTTCGCCAGCAGTAAATGAAGACGTGTGCGTACTAGGACGTTCGCCAGCAGTAAATGAAGACGTGTGCGTACTAAGACGTTCGCCAGCAGTAAATGAAGACGTGTGCGTACTAAGACGTTCACCAAAGCATTTTTGTCTTAGGGTGCGTTCGTTTGGGTTTATTCCGGAATAGGAATACATGGATTGTAAACTTTGTCTGATTCGTTTGGATGTTTTTCCTGGAAGATTACGAATGAAACATTTGTCATTGATGAAGCTATTTATGAATATTGAATTTGAATTAGATATTTCATCGCTCTGACAATCTGGAAAAAATTTCAAAATTTTATTCTTAATCCGGAATAGTTGGAATAGGACCAAACGAACGCACCCTTAACTTCTCAGCCGGAAGTGTTGCTTCTTTGATGATAAACGTGACCTGTGACGTAGACATGGGAACTCAAATACACAAGTTAGAAGGCCATGAGTGCAGGCTAAATCCGCCTTTCACAGTGTTTGAGCAACCACTGGCCCTACACCGATGAACCATGGTTGAATATAGTTAAAAGTGTTTCGCAACCAAGTATTGCAGCGCCGAATTCTCACATCTACGTCACTTCAGACGATCAGACTTTCAACCGAGAAAGTTGACTTTTTATCGATGGTGTGGCAAAATGAGTATCGTAAATACAGCAAGACTTCTAGAAAGTCATTTTTATAGTACAAATAACATTTTCCAGGGAACATTAGGAGCATTTTAGAGATCCCCTTTAATAACCAC
This sequence comes from Hydrozoanthus sils, assembly GCA_027575215.2. NCBI lineage: Eukaryota > Metazoa > Cnidaria > Anthozoa > Zoantharia > Hydrozoanthidae > Hydrozoanthus > Hydrozoanthus sils. The sequence goes on from JAOBRD020653272.1 coordinate 2,023, forward strand.
ACTTAATAGAATTTCTATTTTCAAGTTAGCCACAATTGTTTTTTTTACTTCAGTTCTCCTTTAAAATAATAACGCTTGTTGTTGTTGTAATGAAGTGTTTCAGTAGTTTGATTTCAGTAGATGCCCACGGTCGCCCGATGGTATCAGGTGCACCGCATTTGCACAGACTAGGTTCCATCAGTTCCTGAAAGGGTCAAACGTCGTTTGTTGACACAGTACGCGTGTATTGCTAATTCTCCCAACTAGAACCCATGCTTTTCATGTTACCAGTTTAGGAGAATTTGGCTTTTCATCGTCCGTAGTTTTCTATGTTTGAACAACTTCCATTTTCTCAATACAAAATGATTTATTTTGTTTAAAGGTACGTAAGGAGAAGTTAGATGTTGATAAACTTGCTAGGGCTGGATGGAAAGGGTTAACCATCGTTACCTAATTCGTATACATTGGCCAACAGCTTGACAGCATTACAGCTGCACCCCGATAACTCGAACCCTCTACATCTCGAAAACCCCGCTAACTCGAACTTCCCTTGGGCTGTTGTGGCTGACTGTTGCTTTACTGTTAACCCCTATAACTCGAAACCTCGACAGTTCGAATTGATGTCCATTTCCCTTGGCAATTCGAGTTACTAGGGTGCAACTGTTCTCGTACCTTTGTTAACCGCTGGTTTTCTTTGATCTTGTTTGTAGATATCTCTCCAATTGTTGATTATCCTGACGGGAAACTATAATTTCTTCAATCTGCTCACGATGGTCCTGTGTGTGTCTCTCTTGGATGACAAGTTCATATTTTCCAAGCTCAAGTGCTGGCCGTGTTGTAAATTCCTCCTCAGCAAGTGTTGTAGAAAGAATGGTACTCGGGGTAAGTTATTTGGGACCTTAAGCAGCGAGGACAACAACGCCGATGACGACGGTGGAAAACAATAGTGAATACAATAGGTGCACGTTGGAATGTACCGTCCTGGACACCTGCACGACGTCGTCTTGAAAATTAGAACGTGAAATGCTCACTTTTGAAGTTTTTACGACTACGAGAACGACCAAACAGAAAATTTTGTCAGTCTTCTTTTGCCACTTTCATCGTTTTCGAATCTCAAAGCGTATCTCGGACAAAAGAGTGAGCAAACTAGCCGTTCGTGATCGAAAGCACAAGTCTGAAGGTGGTTTTTCGCAAGTTGTCGTCGAAGTTTGCCGTCCTCAATGCTTAAACTCCCTTTTGGATTGTGTAGACTCGTCTGCACAGGTGAAAGGGTATTTGTCGTCCTCAATGCTTAAACTCCCTTTTGGATTGTGTAGACTCGTCTGCACAGGTGAAAGGGTATTTGTCGTCCTTAATGCTTAAACTCCCTTTTGGATTGTGTAGACTCGTCTGCACAGGTGAAAGGGTATTTGTCGTCCTTAAAACTAATGTGTAGTTTGTTCTTCGTTTTATTGCCTTCATGTAATCAAAAGGGCTCTGTCACTCATCGACCGATCATTAAACTTTCGTGGCCCTTTTCGCATTCGGCCGAGACAAGTGTAGGTTCTACCAGTTTTATGAACCCGGTTTGCAAATCAGTTTGCGTTGCAAAAAAGCGAGGTGCCCACGCATTCGTTAGAAGAGATTGTTTCTGGTAAAATTTAGCCGATTATTGTATTAAGTATTTTGAGTCCTCATACGCATGCATTTGAAACCTTTTAAATAACTTGGGAATTCCGAGAATTTTTTCCTTAATATTCATGCCTTTCTCCGTAACGTGTTTGTTCGTGCGTAACGCTGACGTTAATTTCTTTGTCGGTAAATAAAATAATTAGTAAAATAAATAGTAAGCAATTTTAAAATAGTGATCTCAAATCGTACTTCATGCTTTGGCTTAAACCAACCTTTGATTGTTATTAAACTTGCTCGCTGTGTGTCGTAAATCATCTCTCCGCAAATCGTGTATGTTTCTTTAGATCATTCAACAAAAGCATCACACAGCACAGAAAAAGTCTCACTGATAAGTAAGGAAGATAAGGATAAGACGGTTTCTGGTGGTGGAGAATCTGGCAAGACACCTGTTAAAGGTAATCAGTTTCTAAGACACTGTAACTAGTTAAGTAAGAACCGAGTAAGAACTAGAGAGGTCAAATGCAATGGAATGCAGAATAGAGAATGAGGCTAATTGCGATATTAATAAACCGTTAATCTCATTGGCTAAACCTTGAAAATCGACCATATCTTCATAAATAAGTTAATTAATTTCTTTCCAGATCGTTCAAGCATTCCCTTCAAGTTGAACCATTTTTTTTTAAAATTTAAGAAAATTCCATGTGGGGAACATCGCAAACCAAAACGTTTTCTTTGATTTTATTTTGGAGCTCTATGATTGGTTAAATTATTATAGCACATAATAAACATTGTTTTAAAATAGAGTTTCACTGCTTTTTACTTTAAAACTATGTTGTACACTGGTTGATGTATTCTCAGTATGAAAAACCTAAACATTCTGGTGTGGGAAAAAAGAAATACCGCAGAACAATGTGAAGTACTTTAGTTTTTACTCGGACCATTACTTAATTTTTGAGATAAAACTCCAAAATACTGTATTTAACCAAAGGCAAGTGTAAAAGAAACTGATATAAAAGCAAAGACCCAAACTGCCCCAAGCGGGAATCGAACCCACGACACCCCGATCACATGTTTGGTACTCTAACCACTGAATTACCGAGGCAACTACAGTAGTAGAGTGGGAACGAACCGACCCATGATATGTCAGGCAACCCCAACCCCAGTCCTCAACATTTGCCCACACTCCTCTCGGAAACGTGGTTTACTCTTTAATCATTCACGTTGCTCGAAACATGCATTTGTAGCATTTATTCCCTTTTTTGTTTAGACATAAACTAGTATATTCCAGGACTATGATAATACTGCGGATATTTTGGTTTGTTCAAGAGACTTGAATTGAAATTTAACTGCCAGGACCTTGTTAAAGGTGAGCAAACCAATGAAATCGAGAACACAAATTAAACTTGGAAACCATTTTAAGTTTACCTAGTGAAATTGTTCAATTGTCTCCCAATGATCTGATGACCGCGACGTTTCGATTGCTTATTGCTAGTCGTCTTAAGACATCCTTTCAAGACACCACGCACGTTTCACAACGCATCCAGCCGACGCCGTTTTTAAACAAGAAACCGCGCTATGAAAGCGTTATGTCCTCACACATCTCACACCTTTCAAATTTAAATTTTGAGCCAAGAGGCGGCTCGACTTCTGTCTGAGCGATAAAAAAAAATAAAAGAAAAACATAACCGCTAAAAACTAATCAATTGTATCAATTTATTTCTTATATACAATAGAGATAAAGGAAACGCGAGTAAAGTTCGTTCCGTTGTGTTATTTGTTTCTGTAAGGATTTTCGTTGAAATGTTGTACCTTTGGCGAAGTTTTCACACGTAAAAGTTTTCATTCATTAGAAAAACGCGTATTTCGCAGTTTGCCTGTTTCTTTTCTAGTTTCGTTGTAATTTCCTTCTGTTTTAAACAAAAATCACAAAAAATCGTAGTAATTTTGAAGGAATTAGTTATTCCGTTCATGTGTTACATGAAACATTTTTACACATGAATAATCCACTGGCTTTACGTCTTGTCTCTTCGCCGCTCGCTTCCTAGCCTCTCAGGAGAGGCGTCTCGCACGCTACTTCGGAGGTTGAGTGACAACTGAAGGTGGCGATCGCCTGGCACAGGCCGCCCTTTTATAGTGCAGTTCGTGTTTAAGCGAACAAGATCACAGTCTACACGTCGCCTGAAGAAGACTATAGCAGTAAGCAGTCGAAACGTCGCGGTCCTCAACAACTCACATTGCAAGACAATTGAATGATTTTGTTAAGCATCTACACTTATGATAAATAAACCCTACTATTTTACAAGAAATTTTGTACTTAGAAAAATTGTTCACTTGTCTCATGGTATGAGTCGTCGAGGGCCGTAACGTTTTGACTACCTACTGTTAGTCTTCTTCCGGCAGACTATTTTAAGACACCGTGCGCATTTCACAACGCGCTGATCCAACGCCTATTTAGAGAACAAGATTACAGTCTACACCTCGCCTGAAGAAGATTAGCAGTTAGCAATCGAAACGTCGCGGGCCTCAACGACTTACATCGTGAAACAACTGAATGCAGTTTTACCGAGTCTCCTCATCCAGGGCTCGAAATTGCGACCCATATACGGCCGCCAATGCGACTAACTTTTTCTCCTTGGCGACTAAAATTGTCGTTAAGTTGCCACTTTGGCGACCTGAATTTTGCATGATTTAGATGTAGAATAAAGCACTAAAGTTAAAATAAACCTCTTATCTTGTCTTGCTTTGCATTCGTCGTAAAATAATGGGCCAACTCGCATTAAAAATAGCCACATTTCCTCCAAGCTTTAATAACTTTGTTCGCAATGATTCCCGCGACGCCAATACAGTTTCTCTTGGAACCGTACAAGCAAGTGCGTTTGACTCCCGTTAACTACAAAAATAGCGGCTTGAAACCTTTTTTTTTTTTTCAAGTTTGGGCAAGATTGTTTTGTACAAGTGTGTATTTTTTTTTTATTTTCAGATTTTCGTACTTAAATTGTATCAATGTGTCCCACGCCATAACGGACGATATCAAACACTTTCAACAAGCAGAACCTGAACATTATTTTGGTTATACACACTGGCATGGCGACTTAAAATTTGCATCTGGCGACTACATTTCTCCAGTTGGTCACCAAAAGGCGACCCAGCAATTTTTTTTAAATTTCGAGCTCTGTGACATCTATGATGAACAATCTCTTTCAATCTCTTTTCAATCGAGATGGAGGCTGTGCACTTTACCACAATGCACTGCGAACCTTTCACTCAGGGAAGACAGACGTGTCAACTCTCCCGCATTTTGGGTGAGACATTTTCGCTTGATTTCCCGCGCTCCCATATTTTAAATAAATCTTTGGAATTTTTAAAGACAGTTTAGATAAACAAAAAGTATTCTTGTTCCTGACTCATGAAGGATAATGCAACATAAACTATCATAAGCAGTGTTCTGACTATCGTATACAAGGCTTTCATACAGCCTCGCGCTTTTTTAGATAAATAAACACCACGTGATAAAGTCAGAGAGGGATTATCCAAACAGTTGTATGTGTTAATAGGCCACATAAAAGATACGATGCGAGGCAATGTGAACATTTAAACAGTCGATACAATAAAAGTTCTAGCCCCGAAAAATCTCCCGCATTTTGAAGTTCGAAGGTTGGCATCTCTGGAAGGTAATAGTTAGTAAAACTCTTCCTTGTACTAACAACACTGTGTGTGTCAAGTTTGAGTTTTACAGATTCTCACTATGCGCTTTTTATGGGCAATTTTACATGTTATACGATAGGAATTAACTTCATTGTTATGATAGCGCCGAAATGGCCTCACGCTGCATATAATTAACACGTTGTATCCTCTAGGGGTGTTCATAATACCCATGGGTATTGCGTATATTATTTAAACGCTCTCCAGAGTCGTGATCATTCTCTTTTTGCGTTCATGCCCCGAGAGCTGCGTCCCGAGGTTCTTTTTGCTTCCCACCTCCCCTCGGCGATGGTAAACCCCGTTCTCCTGCACTTCTTAACATGTGCGGAAATTATTTTTGCCCATAACTTAGTATTCCCGTGTCTGTTATAGAGGTGCAAAAGAACAATGAAAATTCTCCTACTATGGGTAAATGTATAGGTCGCCATCTTTAGCGTAAACGTGGATACATTTTAACTTTCTTTATTGTTCAATTGTTTCCCAGACTGGTTGAGTGAACCATCTGTCACTACCCAACTCCTGGAGCATTTTCTGGACTGGTTGAGCAAACAACAGGAGACAGTTAAAGTAAATGAAGCAAAGAAGTTTCTCCACAGTCAAACATTTAGGCTGATCAAAAGTATTTGCATTATTTTGACTGTCCTGGCAGTTTCAGTTTTCATTTTGGCGTGCACAGTGAAATGGTTTGATCTCAAGATCACACAAGCAGAAGTTGTATACGCTCGCATTGGTGAGTCAACGCTCACGGAGTTTACTATTGTAGTTATTAGATTATTTGATTACTAAATGCTACTATTTTTGTTACTTAATATTTTAGTCGAGGTGCTGACTGGTCTTCTCGCTGTTTCGTAGCCCAGGGTAGCGGTTTCTATCATTGCTACTATTATCTTCATTGTTATTGTTTTCATTGTTTTTATTATTGTTATTACTATAACATTTGCCGTCAACAGGGACATTCTATGGAACATCAACAGTTGAATAAATGATCACCTTATAGGATTTCATCAACTGTTTCAGAGGTTAAAATGAATAAAACCAATCATTTCTACTGTTCAAGACTAGCAAAATGAATGGTCGCTTTGTAGGGTTTCGTCAACTGCTTCAAAAGTTAGAATGAATAACACCAATCATTTCTACTCTTCAGGGCAAGCAAAATGAATCGTCACTTTATAGGGTTTCATCAACTGGTTCAAAACTTAGAATGAATAACACCAGTCATTTCTGTTCTTCACGACAAGAATAATGACTTGGGACTTGACCAACGAACGATTAAGGCTTGAAACGTCGCACCTACTGCAGACGAGGCTTGTTGTTTTGTTACCCTTTCACATATGCATAACGCTTTTCGTCCGTTTTCAATCATTTACTGCAGTTTTTACACCAGAAGAATTTCTAACGGCTGTAAGAAAAGCCACAATTGCTGCAATTTGGATTGCTTTCGCATCTCTTATGGTGGAAATCATAACTTCGATCGCCAGGTACAGTCCCTTGTCGTGTGTTTAGAAACAAAAACCCACAGCAACAAATCACGAATTCAATAGTGGTTTGATATATTGATAAACGTATGTGAATTGAGTTGTTAGAGAATTAGAGTTGAGCCATATAGATTACTGCTAGAATATGCAACGCGTGTCGATCAAAATTCGTCGTAGCTTGAACTATCTTCTAATAGCATAGCAGTGTTCAAACAATTCTGTCTGGAGTGGTGAAAGAGATTGAAATGTGTTTTGAGGTGTGTTAGATATAGTAAGGGAGCATTTAATTTTGTAGGGGAGGGGTGGGGAAGATCAAGGGATTCCATCTCCTTGCCTCCAGTCCCCCTGTTCCTCACGGCTACGAAGAAGACTCGTCTACCACGAAAGAGTTGTAACTCAGTAATCAGTTAGTTAGGGTCCTTTCTCAGAATAATGCATTAAATTATACACAAGACTGGAATAGAGCGTTTTCACGCACTCCCTAGAGACGCCAAAGACAAAAGACGAAGCGGCCATGTTGGTGCCCTAAACAAAAGAAATCATCGAAATTCTTTTGTTCAAGGGCTCCAACATGGCCGCTATTACGTCAAGTGAAAACGCTCTATTAAGAAAGAGTTGAAGTTCAATCACTTGGATAGGATCCCTTTCTAAAAGCAAAGAGTTGATATTTTAGTAACTGTTTGGCGCACACCTTTCTAATGTGGAATCAGCTCTTCCAATAAAATATGGTATGGACGATATCAAACAAGATGTACTGTTTAACGTATTGTCAAATATTTTTAGTCTATATTTTCTATGACAGTTTATTTTCGCAGTCAAAGAAATAAAGAAGAACTTAATTCCCAATGTAGGTGTCTCTTGGAACAGTGCGCGAGAAAAAAGAAACTTTGTTCCTTATGTCAGTGTTTAGTTTTCTCGCTGGTTGCCTTGTGGATGTTTGCTATATCCTTGGTGAGTAATCAATTAGAGCAATATTCATAATGTTGTAATAGAGAACTTCAGGTTCGACAACGAGTACGAGTTTTTCCCATTCGTCATACTGCGCGTGCCGGAATTGCGAAGAACTGTGTTGCCAAATCTCGTAGTCCCGGGCCGAGTTTTTTTTTTTTTTGCAATTTTCGTTCTAAACAAGACGACGACGACTACGAGTTTTGGCAACATGGCGTGTTTTCTTCGCAATTTCTGGCACGCGCAGTATGACGAATGGGAAAAAAAGTCGTACCCGTAGTCGTACTGGTTGTCGAATCTGAAGCTCTCTAATGTTGATGTAGATGCTACAAATACCGCTGCTGTTGATAGTTTGGTGGTAAAATGTTTATTTCGTTGATGGTTACAATGATGATAATTGTGACAATGTTGTTAATGATGATGATAATGATGAAAACGATGATGTTGATATTAATGATAAATGTAACAATAATGTTGAGAATGATAATGTTGAGGGTGATAATATGATGATGACGATGATGATGATATTGATGATTGCAAGTTCAAAAACACTACTAGTCAGTTTAACGTCACATTTTGAATCGCGTCGGACGTATTTGAAACACTCACGCACATACATAGTCCAGGAGCTCTAGTTACATAACAATGTCATAGAAATGTGTAATTGACCTGTTTGATCCTATTGAACTGGTCTGAACAAAGAAGTTAGTTACCAGCCAATTTTATGAGCTTGCAAATTTTAGTTTTAAAATATATTTGTGCGTTTACCGTAGTTTTAGAGTTCTTGGGTACTAGTGATTTTGCCAGCCACGATCGTTTGTGTACAGAGGCTTATTTTGAATTTCTTTTTTGAATCGCCTTGATTAATAATGCTACTATATTACCGCCCCCTGGTTAGCCAAGTTGGTAAGGCGCCAGTCTGTCGTGCGGGTTTAATTCCCGATCCAAGACAGAAGGTACTGCGTTGGTTCCAACATCCGAAAACGGCCAAACATTCGCGTCCTCTTGAAGGACGTCTTACCATAGGCCTTCGGAGTCTTATAATTAGGTTGTAAAGCCTGTTGGATTTTCCGACTACCCGAGACTGTTGGAGACCAATAAGATTTGTAAGCAAAATACCTACAATGCGTGTAATAAGACCATAAACCAATGTACTACCCAGGAACCATTCACTGACGTGAGTGCCGGAGCCAAGCAGATGATTCCTCAAATGTTTTCCAGGTGGTACTACCAGACACAGCATTTGGAGTTAGCGCATGCGTATGGGCTTTTCAGAAGGTAAACAATGATTACCAGATATTTCCGCAAACTTATAAAAGATGCAAATGAGGTACACTGCAGTATTTTAGATATCAGAAAATTATATGGTTGCTTGGAGATACGAATTTTATCTTCTCGTGTCTAAATGATATCGTGCTCGTTCGCTGCGTTCATTCGTGAGATATCATTTTATCACTCGAAGATATAATTCATTATCTCCGCATGGTCATTTAGTATCCTCTATTTATTAAACTGTTACCATAGCAACACCGACACAGCGTCCTCAACTTTATCACATTTATGGTGCCAGACTACATTTTAACTGCTCATGGACTTGAACAAGCGAGGTACAGTAAATATCCTCTAGAATACACAATACATTAGCCTGGTCTGGTTCGACATCATGACGCGTTAACTGCATGCCACTGCAGTGAATGACTAATTGTTCTCTTCTACAGTATGACAGGTGTTGGGGGAAGACCAGAAATAGTAATTATTGGTGGAAACTCTCTTAATGGAACATGGAAGGTACAAGTTCGTTGTTCAATATTTTTCCAGAGGTAGAGTTTGTGAGAACACGTGGCTTTGAAGCGGTTTTAGTGTTTTATTAAACGGGAACTTTTTATTCAATAACCAAGTTTTCTGCGTTCTGATTGGCTGCAACCTCGGTCAATAACTTACAGAGTATATGACATGAAATATTTGTTATCTCAGTGAGTAGAACTTGCTAAATGAGGAATAGCAGTGAAAAAATATTTTCAAAATCTTTTATGGTTCTCGAAATATTAACATTTTAATGTGTTCAATTGATGATTAATTTTCGCATTGTTGGCGGGCAGATTTTCATTTTTTTTAAATCTGCTGCAAATAAATAACCTTTGAATGAATTATAACCAAACTTGGACTCATGATGTATCTCGAGATTTTCTTCTGAATAGGTATTAATTTTCGTTGTCATAGCAACAAACTGGGTTCCAGGCTCAAATTTTTCACGTCATATACTCTTTACCGTACAGGCTTCAAAAGTTAAAACATTGATGAATTTTTCTTTCCTCTAGCGTGAGAATGAGAATAAAGAGTGGCGCTGCTGATTTGAAAATTGTTGATCGGAGTAAAAAAATCTAAACCGTAAAACCTCTTACTTTTTAAAACATGAAATAACTTCAAGTTTTATGCTGAAAAGGTTAAATTTCCTATTCCGTTTTCTATTTATAAAATAATCAATACAATGTAAACCGGTTTGACAGCTTTTTCTAGACCAATCAAATTTAACCTTTTTATTGACGTCACTTAATTACATTCTTATGGCGCAAAGTTTGTCGGTGGTGCACCCATTAAGAATTTTTGTGTTTATATTGCAATCGTTAACTCTTACATAAATCAGTTCATTAAATGGAAAGGGGCTGTTTAAAGAAATATATTCTAAAGATATTTGCGTTACTCTGTATTAAAACTTCTAAAGCTTCAAATAAAACTATCGAAATATACAGAAACAGAGTAGTTCGCACGTGACCCACAAACTTGTTCCACCGAGTACAGTTTAGTTGTAAAATACGTAAATTGACCATAAATATATTAAAGTAAAACGACTTTTCTTTGTTTGGTTAAAAGGAGTACAATTTTCTGTACAAGCCCGGTGAAATTCACTCTCCTCCACCGTTTGTTGGTACGTTCGGTTGAATTTTTAGTAATAAGAATAAAAATTCCAGTTATTAAACAGATAAGCATTAAACAAAATAAATTAAACGAGAACAAAGTAAATAACAAATAATAATAAAAACTGTTTGCAACTCATTAAAACTAATAAGGAAATAGAAAGGCAATACAAAGATAATACAATAAGACAAATAAATTAAGTTAAAAAGAAAAATAAATAAAAAAGGAATAGATTATAGAATGTAAAAAAAATTGATAAATTAAAGTTACATATTAATGTTTGTACGTCAAACCGTAACACTTACGAAGTCTCAAAACTTAAATCTTATGTTGGCTTTGTTTTGCTGGAGCAGAATATATTTGAGTGGCGAGACTCGACTCAAAAGTGTACTACACACATGCATATTCCTTCATACATACATATACACGTTAACGTCTCCTGACGAGTGAGTCGCATGACCCACAAAACAGGCTTGGAGACTAAAAAGTTACTATTTGCCTTTTCCTTATATATCATTCTACTTTCTGTATTGACCACTTTCAGCGGATGATTCGATCAGCTAATTTCCTACATACAGACAAACATAAATGCAGAAATACATCCGTACAGACATACTTATGTCCATATACATACATACATCCTAAATAGCAAGCATTTTAACGGAATCTATACCTAAGAAAGAAAACTTTAATCACAAGAACTTAACAGTAGAATATGAGCACATTTTAGAATTATGATAATGACAATTTTTGTAATCATTAGTGTTAGGTTAAGTACTAGTTCAACTTTTCTGTAAGTATTAGCATTGTTGTAATTAAGTATTTTGTTACACCTCAAAATTGCAGCTCCACACCAACCAAGGCTTGACTGGCAGATGTGGTTTGCAGCTTTTGAGGTGTTCAACGCCAACCCCTGGTTTCTGAACCTGCTTCACAAGCTGATCCTGGGCAAGACAGACGTACTTCACCTGATGGGGGTTAACCCCTTCCCCAATTCTCCGCCAATGTATATTAAAACTCAGCTATACACCTATCACTACACGCTGAACACCTCCAGTTTGTGGAAGGCAGCATTTCAAACAAGGTTTGTGTAGGACACAGTTCCCAAAGGTCAACCTTTATCCTGATTCTTCACCAATGCATACCCAACTTGGCCATACACATGTCACTAAACATAAAACACCTTCAGTTTGTGAAAGGCACCCTTTAAAGAAAAATTTGTTTAGGACAAGATTCCTGCAGGTCAAGCCTTACCCTGATTCTCCACCAATGTATACCCAAACATCACTACACACAGAACACTTCCACTTGGTGGAGGTCAATCCTTACCCTGATTCTCCACTAATGTGTATCCAATATCAGCTAAACCAGTTACTAAACTCACAATATCTATCAACCTTTACAAGGTTTTGTAAGACATAGAACAAGTTTGAGATAATTTACTTTTCATCTTCATCAGTAGATCATTTTGTTCGATGAATTCCATTTTCTTAGTTCTAATTACCATATTTTGTCTGCCATTCCTTACAGTGAAAAGGCGTGGTGGAATAGGGAGTATGTCAAGGAATACACACCCTTTACTTTGAAAAGAAACAGCACCGCTTTTCTTGAGGAACTTTTAAACTTCTATGGTGTTTATCGGGTACGTAAAGAGACTTTTTACAACGCTTTCCGGTACGTAAAGAAATTTGTCAGAGGTGGTTGAACGTTTTGAGGCATAAGGCCTTGGAACTATAATGTCCTTTTAAAAGCCCGTCGTTACAAGAACACTGCTAGTGTGTCCTTATTCAATTTGTTACAACGCGTGCGCAAGCAATGGTTCAGGTGACCCTGATTCTTTACGTCTCTTAACTGGTTCCTGTAATCAACTGGAATATAAACTAAGATAAAGGACACCTAGCTTAGTGCTTTGCCCAATCGAATTTATGCCGCGCTAGCGATAGGGTCAACTTCTTATTTAGGGGTAAGGTTCAGGTCAGCAACATCCATGCTCCAACCCTGCTCTGGTACCTTTGCTTATAGATAAATTTGTTCTATCAATTAGATTAGGTAATATGTATAGTTAGCGTAACGGGCACAATGCATATAAAACGAAATGTAAACATTGTCAACATCTATGGGAAATAAAGAACAAATCACTATCACAATGCACTGCAAAATATATAAATCAGCTTTTTTACTAAAAGGCAGTTTAATAGTGACGACTGCGTAGCTATCCCATTATTTAGTTTTTTTCTTCTTAAAATGCCTACGACATGAAATGTTACGTCAGTGAATAGACCTTGCTAAACGAAGGATAGCGGTAAAAATGTTTTGTCAAAATATGTTATGGCTCTTAAGATATTAACATTTAAGGTCATTCCACTGAAATAGAACCTACACTTAGATTTTTGTCAAACTTTCCTCATTTGTCAATCATTATATGTAAACTGCAA
>JAOBRD020653378.1:0-32126 GCA_027575215.2 Hydrozoanthus sils
TTTTCATTAAAACGCAAGGGAGGGCCAACACTTTTTTTTGGAAAAAAAATACCAAAATTCCCCAGCCATCCCCCCCCAAAGAAAAAACGTACCTTCCCTTAAAAGCCAAACAGTGAAATGAGTCATAGATCAAGGCGAGAGACTGAATGATTATTCACACACTCGGTCTTGAAAACATGCAGTAATTCTTCCGGTTTAGACAAAAACAATGGATTTGAAAAGAGTTTTAACAGCTGTAACAAAATTGCTTTTTGCAACAGGTTAGAGTCAAAATAAAACAAATAATCGTGTTTATCAATCACACTACGCAGTTGTTCTAAAATGCATTAACTATTAATTGATTGAACTATACAGTTTTTGGCGAGTTTATGAATTTGTTCACGATCAGGCGTTGTGTTTCAATTAACTGGGCATACAATCCGATATCAGTTGATAAAAGTACTTAACTCATGTATTGTTGAATTCGTGTCGAAAGCCGTGCATGAGTCAGCAATTGTTTGTGGTTGGATCAAATACTTCTGTTTACAACTACCGAAGAATTTTTCCCAAAAATCTGTTAACAAGAAATGTTTGACTTCTGCTTTGGAGAATTTCAGAAAGCCGAAAGGATTGAATCAACCCAAAGCCAACAAAACATTTTAAACACCAATTCTGGGTTTCAGTCGTTATGTATATAAAATTATTTCACTGAGACACCGTTAAGACTAATGTCACTCGAGCTATCCCGGAGTCTCGAGTCATCTGAAATTTGAAATGTCAACGCACATGAATTTCGGGAGTGATTGAACTTAGCCGAGTAATCGGGAATACTCCGAGAGTAAATGGGTCTAACATTTTGAAACTGTTTAATCATTCGCTACCGAGACATTACTGTGAGTCACGTCTTAATTTAGAAAATCGCTGCTTTTCCCAATACTTTGAAAGTCACCGGACACCAATACGACATAAGGTAAAACAAAAAAAAAGGAAAATCTACAAGAAATTTAACCTTTTAAGGGTTTGCTAATGACGACTTTAAGCGAGTTAAAATATTGTTATTAACTTTCGTTTGAAATTTCTGTCGTGTTACTCATGTGAAAACAAAAAGCTTATCTTTTTTTATGCGCGCAATCCCGTAAAGGGCTTATCAACAGTTGTTGAATGAACTAATGCCTATAAAACATTAGTAACATCACACGAAGTATTTTTTTAAAGCCTTGAAAAACTCGATCTATTTAGGCGTAGCAGCTCAAGTCAAGCAAATCTCTTAATTTGTACATGTTTTTGATAACACTGTGTGCAATTCACACGCATATTAACTGTCCTAGAGTGCTTTATTGTCAGCCTGTGGCGGTCTTTGTCGTCATTCAATAAGCTCTCCTTAGTCACGGGAGTTATATCCTCTTTATCTGTTAAAATATCGACATCGCCAGAGAAATATCCGAGTTAAAACAGTTGGACCTAGCAAAATAAAACACAAATTAGTGATTTTGTTTACAGCTCGCATTAACAAATTTCGAATATCTTTAATTAAAGGTTTTTTTACTTGCCAGCAAGAATTTTTCGATTTTGGCCAGCAATAAAAAGTTTCTAACAGATTTTGCTAAACACGAAAAATTAATCGGAGATGTTGAGAAATCTACAGACTGGGAAGCAATACTGCGCTTCTAATGTTCTTGAAGTTACAACATTTATCGCTAAAATCTTTTAAAACTTCGTAGCTTCCTCACAGCGAGAAAGGCTTTCGCTAGTCTATGTCATGCAGAAGACGTTCTATCGATATCCATAAATATTCAAAAATCAAGTTTAAAAGCCTTCCAGATTCAGATTTTACTCAGTAAGTCTTGATTTAATCTCTCTTACTTGGTCATTCCGCTGAGATAATTCGAAACGACAACGATCTTCCGGGGAACTGTTAGTGTTATAAGATAATGATTGTTTTTACTACCGAAGTCTAAACTAACGTATTGCCGAAAGTTTTAGCTTCTCTATAAAATGAATGCTACAGAACTTTAACTAAATATTAACTTAATTTAATACTTCGTAGAAGTTTTTTTTTTTTTTCATTAACAGAACAGACATCTCGTTTGATTCTGTGACTGTGAACCCACGTCGTATTACAGCAAAACTCATTAAAAGTCATGGATTTAATTAATTTCATGATTTTAGTTAATAAATTGAAAGATTAACAGAAGAAAAAGTTAAATATTCCTTAGTTGGAATTGCTGGTACGTGTAATAGTTTGAAACGGTTTATAAAAATTCACGGCACGATTTCATATTTAAACACTTATACTGGCAGCTGTCTCAAAAAACGCGTGAGCACTCAAACAACCCAGGAATACAGTCTATTTTGTTTTTACTCCGCAAGCGAAAAAGTTAATCACTTTTCGTCTTCTCAGAATCTGCTATCGCGGCTCCAGTCTTGAGTTGACAAGATTGAAGATAATGAAAATTTATTAGGCTCGGTAGTCAAGTCGTGAAGAGCGCTTATCTCGTGCTAGTAAACCAATCAGTGATGCCATGTCGACACCACTGTAGCGAATTTTGATAGTTTTTTCTTCTTCTTCCGTTACCTAATGCGCACAGTTTGGTCGGTTATCTCGAACAGCAATGCCCTAAGCAAAAAAATACTTGTTAAAAGCTTTCAGAGCAACTCTAAAACACTAGTCGTGTCAGCAAGTGGACACTAACAGAGCTTATCCACTCGGGGACGAATGAGATTTTTCTCCTACGAGAAACACTAAAACTCGTCAATTCAAACACAATGTCTTGCCCAGCTTTTCCGAACGAAGTACATTACCCGTCTTTTCAAGCACTAAACATGAGCGCAGTAAGCTCCATGAACCTAATGGTTCCACAAGGCCAGACATTATCAAGCGTTGCTCACTGCAAGCCTTTGGGGCACAAAATTGATGAAAACCCAATCTATAGCATGAACTCTGTGACTAGTCCTCCGCTTCTTCCAAGAGATCCACGAGCTTTCATGCCACAGCCGAACACTATTTACGATTTTGGCGTCGATACAGCGAAGCTACACGAACTCGAAGACTTCGCAAACGAGTTCAAACTTAGAAGAATCAAGCTTGGTTTTACTCAGACAAACGTCGGTGCAGCGTTAGCGGCTGTGCAAGGAACTGATTTTAGCCAAACTACAATTTGCCGGTTTGAGAACTTACAGTTGAGTTTCAAAAACGCATGCAAGTTGAAACCGATTCTTCTGCGTTGGCTGGAAGAAGCTGAAAGAAATGGAGGCGTCCGGGGAGATAAGTTCAGCAGTGAAAGACGACGCAAAAGAAGAACAACGATTGGGCTGACGGCAAAAGAAAGCCTGGAAAACCATTTCTTGAAACAGGCCAAACCATCTTCACAAGAGATTTCTCGAATCGCTGACAACCTGCGCTTAGAGAAGGAAGTTGTAAGAGTGTGGTTCTGCAATCGTCGCCAGAGAGAGAAAAGAGTAAAGACGTCGTTAAATATTCACGGTTTTATGTCCTACAAGAATGAATAAAAGAAATATTTGAGGCCCGCACGAAATGACGAGAAGAAAGAAATAACGATTATAACACAAAGCGACTCTTGCAGCTAAGAGAACATACTGATGAGTTCAATTTACATGTGTAAGCTTGAAAAGCATTTGGCATGTCAAACTACATCAGTCAAAGAAACAGAACGCTTTGATTAGCTGTAATTATTGATATTAAAGAATGTTTTAACCGAGACATCAACACTTGTTTTACATACAGCTGCACGCAAATGTAAAATGTCTCGTGTAAGCGAAAAAAATTATAGTATACTCTTTTGGCCAGGAAGTTTTTTTTTACAAAAAAAAACGTCAGTCTTATTTCCGCCTCGCCATGTATATTGAATGATATCAGGATAGCGGGGAATATCACCAATGAAGAATTATTAAGTGCAAACACTGTCTTGTTTTTTTTTCTTTCTTTTTTTCAATTGAATAACTTTACCTAACCACGGTAGTTACATCTCAATCGATGCATTCTAGTACAAATTATGTTCCCCCTTTAAATCTTGCTAGATATTTATAAAATAGTCACTGTCTTGCCGTGACTTTGTTATGATCAATTCAGAGTTCATCTGTGTTAATTTTTAAGACGTTTTCCGAGTTAATTAGTTAAACAACTAAATTTGTTAAACGCACAGCGCTTTGTAACTTGCAACCTCGGCTTGTCGGTTGCTCGTAAGTCATGTTTCTTGAACTTCGTTCTCCTAAGAAAGGATAGCGTGCAAAAATCTGTCATTTGTAAGTAAATACATATCTTAATTGAACATTTCTTTCAGAGGCTTTTTAGTATTTAGTAAGTAGCAGTAGCAGCCTAAACAAAGGACGTAAAAATAGCAGAAGGCGGAAACTTTTATGCTATATTATGATAATGTAATTTGCCTCTTTGATTGTTGTTAGACAACTGGACTACGCATCGAGCCAAGTTAAATATCAAGCCTCGAAACTGTCTTGTGTTGTTGTCTGAACAAAAACATTCGCGTGACGTGTTCGAAATTTTTTTGCTCGTGTAGATGAGGGATTTTCGGAGTTTTATACGTCAAATGCATTTGCTTAAAACTGGCGTCCTAAATTTGAAAGATGTAAAAAACTGCTAAAAGCCAGCTTCTTAAAGCATTTTACAGGCCAGGATAAAAAAAAGAACCGCAGTTTAGTTTGTGTTTTTCTATATTCGAAGTCTGACAGGTTTGACACTTTTTAAAAACGCAAAGCAACTCTAATGAAATTGCTGGACAACAAATTTCTTTAATGATGTTTTCAGTAGTAAGTTCCTAACTTGACAAACCAATTTACACAGATTTAAAAGGCGACCCAAGATAATATGGCAACGTTGGCATTTAGCTCATATGGTATCAAATCGTATCTTTTATCAGTCTCTAGTGGCATATTTGTGTCTGTTTTAGGTAGTAACCTCTGTTTTCTCCTTAATGTTACTGCAAGACTGAGGCAGGCACGGGAGAGTCCACACCCCTGTTACAAAAAGTTCCATGATCCTAAAATCCATGTCGAGGTAAAAAAAATCTTCAATAAACCTCACACATGACATTACTTTGAAAATGGTTTGTTTCAAAATAGAAACCGATAAACAGAACCCTCGACCAAACAGTTAAAAACCACCCCTCTAATGTTGCTTGTACGTATATCGGTCCCCCTCCCTCCTCCGTATCCCTGGGAATCCGGTCCAACAAACATGAAAGAACGAAAGTGTAACAACAAAGTTTTCTTACCTACCTCTGTTTGTGCTCGGTCAAGTTGGAAAGATATTGCTCGGTAGAACCTTCCGTTTTTCTTTCTTTCAAGGGTGATGCTGCAATTGCAAACAGGTCCTCTGTGCTCCTCTTGAAGGAACTCGATATACAGCCCCCTCAGCTGGTTTATAAGCGATTCTGCGATGACTTTCCGCAATCTGCTCACAACCAGCCTGATAGTCACGTTTGTGACATCGCGGTTTCAAACTGCATAAGGAGGTCGTCTTGGTTGACGGTTTCCTCATCTCGCCACACAGAAGCATCTAAAACATAAATTAACATGTATGAACCATAATGTTTGATTAATTGGTAAAACAATTGACCATATCGGTGACAGGGGTGGTCAAAGCAAAACAAACATTTTCCTATTCCTATTTCCAATTGCTTTTTTCTGTAAAATCAATAGTTAAAAATGTTAATGATACTATCAAGATAAGTCGTGCGTTTCGCAGATGTTTTTTTTTTGCAGATAAAATTTGAGTGTACTCTGAAGTCAAAATTCTCGGAAAGTCCTTGACTATTCCTCAAACTGCCTAAATTTAGATCAATCAGTTTGCTTTGGCAAAAATTTCACTGGCGTTTGTTCGCCAGCGATGCTGTTTAAAGAACTTCGTATCCTTTAAATTGTTCAGTCAAAAAGTATTCCATTCTGCTTAATACCAAAAGTCTCGAGACGGTTCTTCATCAAATAAAGAAAACTTACCTAGGACTGTAGTACATCTTACTCATCCATGATGTTATCTTCCCTATTTTTCAATAGGGGCAAGTTGAGTTTTTGATTAATCAACACAATCTGTTTCCAAACTGTGTTCCCCTGCTCTGGCTCTTTTTCTTTGGTTTTACATTCGCGTTCATCCGGCGAGGAAACGCATCTCGCGTCACTAGCACAAAAAGACGTCGCCGAAAACGGCTACTGCGCCTGTACCACAGCACTTTATGTTTTGGATGCAGCAAATCACAATTGTTATAAATTTGAAAACGATCTCTGGCTAAAATGTTTAAAAATATACGAGCTTTCGACTGCCCGAACTGCAGTCTTCGACGGGTAAAAGAATGGTAAGAAAGCGATGAAAAACAAATTTGAATAAAAAACCGTGAAGTTGCAAATGAATAAAAGTGGTAAATAATTATGAATATTTGTTTAAAAAATGTTGTATTGCACAATTATTGTCTTTAAAATCATCTTCCTGATTTTCCTTGAGCACTTCAATGTCACAAAGTCCTTTTTGTCTTCATCAGTTTCCAAGTTTTGACGGAAATGCATTAGAAAGCGGAATGGTTATATAGCTTGTGAAGCGTTTTGGCTGTTGTGGTTTGTTTTGTTTTATAACATTTTGACTCAAGGAGTCACGAGGAACAGACAATAGGACTCGAGGTCCCCTTCGAGGCCTGCCACCTGGGACCTACGGTTTAACGTCCTTTTCTGAGAAGACGTGAAGGTCTAACCGTTTGCAGATGTTAAAGCAAAGGCAGCACCTTCTCCTCAGTTGTTTTAAGACTCTGTGTAAAAAAGTTCGGCACCGGGAATCGAACCCGGGCCTCCCGCACGAAAGACTGGCGCCTTACCTACTGGGCTAACCAGGCGGCGGTATAAATTTGACATTACGTGTTACATTCCACTTGTTGCAAGTATGGGACGGCATGTGACAAGGACCTCCTGATCGTGCGGTGACATTGAGTTGTTGCAATGCTAATGCTTATCAAAAATCATTTCAGAGGCAAGCAATACAGATTATGTTATAAACGCCCAAAAGGAAACTTGGAGGCTCGTTGAAAGCAATAAGCAATGAAACTCGCTAAATGAGTGAAAAGATTCAATGACTATTTATTGAGCTCAAGTTTGTGTCACGGCTCAGGCTGCAGTCTGATCGAGATCGAAACATAGATAGTAAAATCAAGGTCAAATTCCACATAATATCTAACAGCATCAGCTTAAGAAATTAAAGAGCTTAAAATAAACGATGTCTTTTCAACTTACCAGTACACTGATTTCCAACTGAAAGCCGAACAGTTTGTAAAGATTATCTTGCACATTAAACGTTGTCCGCCATTGTGGCCAAGCGCACGAAAAACTTGTCCGATGGAGTCTGAGACGAGCAGGAAATCGCAAATGGTACAGAAATTTTCGGTCATTTCGGTTGGAATACGTTTGAGGTTTTCCAATTTTTTTCGAAAATTTTCCAGTGGAATAGAACGTACCATTTGAACTTCTCCCCGAAATTTTCGGTTTTTCTGTGCAGATGGTAAGCGGCAAAGATAACTCTTCAGTATGATCTAGGAAACTTATGATAAACAAACTAAATAGGGTAGTGAACCGAGTGATTAGCTTCGTTATAGTGCAATATTCTAAGCCCCAGCATCACGGGTCTGGGTCCCGCGGACATTTAGAAAAAGCTCCATTTTGAACATCATTGCACATTGGGTTTCAAGTTGTGCTAAACCATTTTTTAACGCTTCATCGAGAAATCTCACAAGAATCACGAAGAATGCTGAAAATTTCTGAAGCGGAAAATCGAGAAATGTTCAGAGCAAAGATAATTTTCTCCTTCACGAGCAGTACCACAAAACTTCTTCTGAGAAATTGAAAATTTGAGAGCAATGACGCCAAACATAGCAAGGGGCAGGTGTATTCGAGCCACTAAATCAGTAGCTGCAATTTTTTTCTTTTTCGTTTAGTTTATTTCACTCTTTTCGAGTTACACTGTCGCCCCTTTAGCGGGGCTCTGATTAAACCCAATTCTTCTTTTAACTTCAGTTCCTCTTTTTCCTGGATGTGATGTTGTAGTTCGCGATGTTCCTAGCACTTTTTGCCATTCTAACACTTAACTTTGTTGGTTTTGAGCTAATAATCCGTGTTTCCCAGGTGGGCTCTTGTAGACACTTTAATTCATTAACCTCCTGCACGTACTTGTACGTTACGCTCGGCAATTAACATTAACATAAAGTAAAGATGAACTAAAGTAGAAGCAGGCATTGCACAAAAAACCTTATTTCAACCTCCAACTGCGCTACTACAGGGAAACTGTTTCTGTCAATAGCTAACAATCCTGTAAATAAGCTTCACCATTTGCTTCCAAGTGAAAACTGCCAGACACGAAACAATCTCAGAAGACAAGATTTACCCTTCCCTTAGCCAAAACAAAGAGGTTCACATATTCTTTAAAGTCCCTATCAAGCTTAATTTTTTAAGTTCCAGATCAAAACTGTTGTCATCAGTGAACCCAAAAATCGAATAACCAAAGAAAATTTCCACGTCTAAGTACGCTTTTTAATTACAGAAGATTGGAATGTAAATTTTGACCGAGAAGGCCGGGGACTGGTAACCTGTGACGTAGCAGGAGCAAGTTATGTGGTTTTTGTTTAAAAAATTTCATTTCTATTAAAAAATGTCATAAAATTTTTATTTCAAACAATTTCAAGGGAATAATTCATTGATTAAAGTTTAACGTGACTATTGTAGCCAAAATTGAATTTTTGAGATAAAAAAGTTTTTCTCTGCTTCATGCCTCGTGCTACGTCATATGCCTCCTTCTACGTCATCATTGCACGCTTCAAGTCTAAAAAATGTAACAGGAACGGCGAGAAAAGGTTTTATTTTCGAAAATTGCTATTATTAAAGGGTTCTACTTTTCATCTGGAACTTAAAAAAATAAGCTTGATAGGGACTTTAATTGTTCAATTTAGTAACAATGTATTGTACACATGATCGTTTGAGACAAAAGAGTTTTATATAAACAAAGATTGCTTCACACTAATAAGTTATTTGTAAATTTACGAAAACTTTAATCGTTTTTAGTGAAAAATTTTTTTTAAAAGTTACGCAATTCAGTGTAAAACTGATAAGTGACTTAATAAACCAGTCTATCTCGCATTATAACCCACCCAATAATTTTCGTGCAATCTAATTGGATAAAACGCATCACGTGGTACAAAATAGGAAGTAGATTTTCAGCGAGCATACCCCTTCCAATTTGATAACTGCCCTGCGATTTTGTCGGCCATATTTAATTAAAAAAAACTTATTGTTCAAATTTTGAACAAGTTTAAATTGATAGACAAGAAAATTAATCGTTTCGCCGTTTAACAACGGAGATATTTAAAATTGCCTGTTTTCAAAGACAGTGCCATACAGCGCAAAAAAGTCGACAAAGTAAGCCGTAAACGTATTTGATAAAAAATGCTGCGAATCCGCTTTCGCAAAACAACAGTTTCAATAACAAGCTTGACTAAACCTTTCGAGTCTCTAAAGTTCTTTAAAAAATCTTAAGCTTAAAACCGAGAGTTTATATTCCATCCAACTTCAGTTAGTGTGGAGAGAGCAATTTTCATCGCTGCACTTGTACACAAAGTTTTTTTAGAAGAAAAAACTATTCGAGGAGGGTTGTAAAATAAATAAACCGCTTTTGGAGTTAATGGTATATAGGAGAATAATGTCCTTGGCTGATAGATTGTCCTTAAAATCTCTCAGTTGCCCTTGAAGCTTCGCTTCTCGGCCAACTGTTCATTTTTCGGACAATCTATCCGCCGCGCAGATTATCCTCCAATATACCTGCCGCCGGAAGGGGTTTATTTACTAAATAGTATCTTTTCTGAAAAATGTTGAAAACGCATATACGGGGCTGAGAAATAATAAACTTAAATTCTGCTATCGCATCAAGATCTCACTTCTCAAGTCATTGCACATCAAAAAGCAGACATTTGGTGATGGTAATTTTTCTAACAAAGAAATTTGCTGAGGACGGACAGTAAAGTTCTCTTAAACTGATTTCACATAAAGTATGCAACAACACGTCATCAAAATCTGAAATGGTTCAAAGAATTAACGAGTTAAAGTTAGCAAAAGAAGCAAAATGAGAATCAGTAAACCTCCAAAGGTCTCATGTGTAATAGTTTAACAGAATGGGGAGTTGCCGGTTCTATAGTAAAAGCAACTTCCCCCTCGATTGCACCAACCACGCAACGGTTCTTCATGCGTAAAAGAAAGCGCGTTAACTGAAGCCAGCATCCCAAATTTTGCAAAGCATTCCTGAATTTCCTAAGATAAATGAAATAAATCAGAGGGTTTGATGACGCACTAAGGTACGTCATCAGTGTGGCCGCAAAGACCAGATGCCTTGCTTGACAGGGTTTTTCGTACTTCCACACGTAAGTACTGAGAAACAAATAGACATTTAATGGCAACCACGCCACGAAGAACACAGCAACTACTGTCATTAGCATGTATGTTATTCTTCTGTATTTCCTTACTTTTCGCCGTCTCGCTGAAACCAAGCAGAGTCGAGCTTCCTGTTGGCAAAGACGAACAATGACGGATGAATACATAAATATCAGCAAAAAGAAAGGAATTATAGTAAATGAAACGAGAAGAATCGGGATTTCGATCTTGCGCGCTCTCATGTGATCGAACGATGGTTCCCAGTGCGACAAACAACATTGTTTATTGTCTCTATTGTAAATCTTATACTTGTAGAAATGCCACGATGGGTAAACAGCTCCAAAAATCCACAAGAGGCAGATAAAAATGACACACTTAATCTTTGAGTCAATAAGCTGGATCTTTTTCGAAGCAAAAACAACACTGAGATATCTCTGGACTGCTATCAGTTCGAGAGTTAAGACAGAAACTGCAATAGATGTGAACTCTGCAAAAGGAAGAAACTTGCAGGTCAGCAAGCCGATAACTCCTTCCACAAGCCATTCTCCCAGCGGATGAAATATACTGTTGATTCGGCGTGGTATTCCGAACAATGGCATCAACAGATCCGAACACGCCAAACTAAGAATTACGAAATTGAAGTATGTGCGCAGTTTGCGTGTTCTCCAAATCACAGCAATAACCAATGAATTTCCGACAAGTGCAAAAATGGCAAGCAGAGCGTACGCCACGATCTTGATAACAATGACAGCGTCCGAGTCTCGTTCCTGGATACCACAGTTTTCCTGGACTTTCGGAAGGGAATCAGTTGAGTTGATGCATTTGTACACCTGCAAGGATGAACAAACCTACCTCACATAACCGAGCTTTTTTGCCACCTTAACCACAAGAGAAGTTTCAATGGATTTGGAGAGAATATATTGACACTTAAGCAAGTGGAACTGTAAGATTGTAATTTTTTACCAAGTTATGGCTTAAATAATCTATCAACAAAAGCATCCACAAAATAGACCAAAAAAGGTCAAATCTAAGAATTTTGCAAATTCACATCTCTAACTCTGTGGTAACGCTCAAAAATCCAAATAAAGCTTAACTCCTTGATTTCATTGAGTTGGTCTGATACTACTACCAAAATTCTAACCTATTTATCTTCTACAAATACAATGAAATACAAAGTGTCGTTACACACTCTCAGTTTGGTGTCTGGAATTAACAAGTGAAACGAAATGAATACACTGAAATGCTGTGACAAATGTTAAACAAATAATCTCAGAAACATAAATACAAAGTGCTTTATTGTTTACCAGCTGTCTTGAAAGAAAGATGTACTGAAAAGTTTTGTACTTCTGTGAAGGTTTTCACCCATGTTAAAATAAAACTCCCACCAGTTGAATGGGTGAACATCTGTTTCTTTGAAAACTCTATCTTCTATTGAATGGTCCACAAATTGCAAGCAGCGTTGGACTAAAAGGCGAACAACTTACATGCAACGGTTGTTTGTTTTAGAAATAGTTCTATTCAGGAAAAATATTAATCAGTGGGTTCTGCGTGTGGTTTATAATGAATTGAGACTATCTTTCGGGAATGGAATTCTTGATTAAGATAATTAAACCTAATTTTGCATGTTTGAAAACAATGGACTGGCTTTCAAGGATAAGAAATAAAACTTCGACATTTGTTTTTAACGCCATGGAGGTTAAAAGAACAACAAAATCGCCTCTACGAACTTGAAAACACAAGTCTTCAAATATTTTACAGTGCATTTCTATTCAAATCTAATAAGCTTTGCGATTGTCTTCCCTTTACTGTACTGTCAAGGCAAAAGTATTTCATTCTATACACAACTCGAATCAAATTTGTACTTGTTCTACAAAAATATAGTATGAACAAATTTCAATCATATCACATTTCTAATAGAAGATAACTTTCTGATCTAGGGTAATTTTGACAGTAAATCTAAAGCATATAACGTGACTCATAACTAAAATAGCAAGAGCATTCGCTTCAACAGATGGAACTAATATTTCATGTCTATGGAATAAAACTAAAGAAAGAAGGTTATTCAGTTTTACTTCTATTACAATATTTGCGTTAAAAACTCTACCCTTAACTTACTATTCGCCTTGGCGCTGTGTCACTCATCCACATTTTAAAAAAACTTTTTCTCTGGCTTATAGATATTATCAACTTGCTTCGCAACGACGAAATATTTTTGAATGTTTAACCTCTTATCTTTAATTGTCATAATTTAAGAAAACACAGGGCATTAATAAATCATAAACCAAGCTTGTTTCTGATGCAAGATGGAGGCCCTTAGGAAAAAACGAAATCCTTAAAAGTTGAGGGATCAACTTTTATTTACCGATTAATTTAATCATAAACAACTAATTCAATCAAAATTTATACAAGAAAGATCTCATTACCTTCGAGTCACACATCCTTAAGGCTTTTGCTGCTTCTCTGACAACTTTTAGGAAGACGTCAACGAATTACAAAGTTTTCAGATCTTAACGTTTCAAATACTTGTTTATGAACCGCTTGGTACCGCAAACTTATGTTTAAATTAAGGCTGGAAGCAATAATAATATCACAGTCATTTTTCGTTGCATCCAATAAGCTTTCACTTAAAACCAACTGTTTTTGCAGCTGCTAAATAGATACAAATTATTCGCAAGCTCGAACGTGCTTAATTCTAGATTTCAAGCATGAGAATCGAAATCGCGTGCTCGACGGCTTGAGAAATTTGTTAAGTGATAAATGACCCCAAAAATCGGAAAATTTCCTTTTAGATATTTTCTATATGTATGAAAGTTAAAAAAATTAGAGGGACTCTGTAGTAAGATTTCAAGCTATGAAAAGAAACTGCATCTGATTTCAGACAAAGCTGAGTGTTCTGATCAATTTTTTTGAGTTATTTTCCCCCATCTTTCATTTTGCGTGCATGATGCTTTTAAGTAGTTAAAAATCTTAAGTAAGAGTAAGGTAGATTGCCGAGGACTGCAAATGGTTTAAATGTAGATTGTTTGCTACACGAGTCGTCATTATCAGTTTTAATATAATTAAATACGACATATAACCCGGGGGTAAGGGTATTACATGGAAATCTCGCGCCCGCCGGTCTTAAAGCTGAACAGCCAATCAGAGTACGCGTACTGAAAAATGTTCATAACACTCGTCACCACAATAAAATCTTGCTAACTCTGCCGCCAATCATGGCCATAAAAAATAAAATAGTATTGATGGTAATAAAAAATTAATGACAGCAACTACAATGCAAGTAACAGGAGCAACCGTGGACAGCTGTTTCTTAGCTCTTTGCTTGTAGCTGAAAAGCTGTACTGTGCTGATGAGTCCTAATAAGACGAAACAGCTGTCCACGGTTGCTCCTGTTAGGGAAGAAGTCAAAACAATGGTATTTTTAGGGAACCCGATTTTGTCAGGGGAGGTGGTGGGTGGCGACACATACCTCCCTACCCTACCCCCTCCACTTTTTCAGAACTCAATTTCTCAAAAGCTGATTTAGGGGTATTCATTTTTATTGTATTATGGACTCCTCTCTCCACAAGGAAGGCGTTGGTGCAAGCACTTTATCAATATCTATTTTATTGAATATGATATTTACTCCTGAAATTCAGCCTTTTAGAAAAAAGGTGGTGGGTGGCGGCACATAATACCCCACCCCCCCTAAATTGGGTTCCTAGGAAGTACCATTGTTTTGACCTTTTCCCTAATAGCGGTAACGCTACTACACTGCATTTCATACTGTATTACTTGTATTTTATCTCATACAACCAATCTTTAGAATCATTTTATCTCGCGAAATGACAGGAAAAAACTTATTATACAGGGCACAATCGAAAACAGACATTAATTTTGCCAAAGAAACAAAAAATATAATTTGAAGAGTAACAGTAGATCGTATGGTGAGATCGGGTTAGTGTATCCTTTCCTATTTCAAAGGAAATGAGTTGTTGCTTGATACTGAAAGAAGTCTTGAAAGAACTTTTTCATGTTACTCAATATATAATTGTATTATATAATGTACGTTTTACAATATATCTTGTTACTTTAATCACAACGGTAAACTTTTAAAAAACGCTCGATAACAAAGGGCTTTTTCTACATTTAAAGACCAGTTACACCACTAACGCGCAATCAAATAATATCAATTATATTTCAAATAAGTTTCAGTTGTGTGATTAAACATTTTGGAATGAATACCCGGTTATCGTAAAAGGAAATTCAGAAACGTCAAAAGAATGGTCCTAAATGGTAAAAAAAACTCTGGATTTAAATTTGTACGGACACACTGTAAACTGACGATGTTGAAATTGAAACACAATCAGTTACTGTTTATCAGCAGGATACCCAAACTGTGAGCAATTCCACAATTGATTTCGGCTCCATTAAATCCTGTACCAACTGTAGAACAATTTAGGAGGAGCAACCCACCAAGTGAGCACAGTAACTGAACAACAGACAATATTAACTTACAGGATAGCTATCATGTAGTTATAAGAGATGACTTATTATAACAACGGATTATGAAATACTAATTAAGACTACAAAATTGTTTAGACAAAGTATGAATGTATACTATGGATGCTTTATCACAGCAGTTAAACATCATGTAATTACAGAGATGACCTATAACAAGGGATTATGAACTACTAATTAGGGCATAAAATTGCTTAGACGAATATGAATGTGTAATATGGATGCTTTGTAACTGTAATGGGTGGTTTTCGTGATCACACTAAACTCCAATTGGGATTTACTCGCATTGACAGATGTGCCAGGAAAGTACCATTTTTAATGGTTAACGTTCTTTACAGAGGTGCTGCATGGTTCTGTACTATTCTCTGTCTAGTGCTTTGTCGTCTCTCTCTAAAGTACTCTCTGTTTCATTAACTTGTTTTCTCTCTTGTACATTTTCTTAGATTCTCTTTATACGTTAACCAGAGAATATTTATGCACCAGTCAATTGAAACCACGGCCCCCCGATCCCCGCGACAGGGCGGGGAATTTAACATTGTGCCACTATTAAAAGCTGTTTAATACCCCGCCCCCCCGGGTCAAATAGCTTGTTAAACAGCCCGGGTTGCGGGGCCAAGGAACAAATGGACTGACTCAAACGAGAAAGTTGAAAGTTAAGCAGGTTGACACCCGCCTTTAAAATGTCTAATGAAAGCAATTGACCAAGTGCAAAAAGGATAAAACAAGCCCTCCTCTCTCCGACTGCACACCGCAAAAAGTTCCTGCCCTCAATGGAGTTGAGTTGCATAACATCATGTCAAAAGGGCTACGTTTGGAGTATTATATTTCCTAAAGCTTCTTCAAAGAACACTCGAAGAGTACTTTGAATTGTTAAATCCCCGCTCATTCCCCGCCTCCGTGACAGTAACGTGCAGTTAAATCCCTGCACATAGATCCCGGCCCTCAAGAGGCTGTTAAATTCACGGCTCCCCGGGGCAACAATGCTGTTAAAAACCAGTTAAAGACTGGCTATGGCCGCGTTAAACGCCCGGCATGTCGCGGGGGTCGGGGGGCCGTGGTTTCAATTGACTGGCGCATTATGTCTGTACACTCTGATGGCAGTTTGATATTTAGACTAAATTACCAAATAAACTTAACCGTATAGTAGCTATTTATCGGACAGGCAACTGCAAGCCACACAAGATGAATCTAAATTTATGGCTCTCTAAATAGCGAATCATAACACCAAAGAGACCTTCTCACAACTTAGCAAGGTTACGGTACTTAATCCCACGAGAAACTCTTAAGCAGTCAGTTTGGTCTTCACGCTAGTTCGTGACGTCAGCTATCAGATTTGTCTCTAAAGTGAAATCCATTCGATAGATTTTAAAATTCAAACTTGTTATAAATTGTGTCGGTACATAACTTTATCACAACAGTTAAGCATAATTTAATTACAGAGATGGCTTGTTATAACAACAGATCATGAACTACTAATTTAGGACTAGAAAATTGTTTAGACAAAGTATGAATGTGTACTTTGTAACTTTATCACATGCAACAATTAAACAGTATAAGTTGATTTGAGTAACGCCACATAAAATATTACACCTGTCTAAAATATGAAAGTTAACATAACAATTACCTTACACTGGCTTGTGTCGAAAAACGACTTCGGGGCCATATTCACCGCAGTGAGGTGATAATAAGAAATTTGTTTTGTTTGCTACGTGCAAATTATTTCTCAAATTATACAGAAGCGTTCGCTTATAATTTCTTTTGTAAATTACTCTTTCTAACCACGTATTTCCGTTTATATGTAATTCAGCTTCGAAAAGCTTAGAGTTTAGAGATATGAAACAAATTCCTGTTTTTAAATCACAACGTTTCGGTGGCGTCAATATCATTTATCACTTTATCTAAAATACTTTACTTACTAAATTAATTTTCATTTGATAATGCGTCATGAAGACAACGAAACGATGGGATTTAGAAACTCAAATTTGTTTCATATCTCTGTCTTATCTTTTTTTACTCTTTACATCTTATGCGGTATATAAGACGTTAATGCTAATGAATCTATCTTGGTAAACAGGAAAAAAAACGCCGCTATGTAGAACCGTTGCCGATTTTGCAAACTCCTCAATGAAAGCGAAAATACAATTAGAATTGAGATATTGGAGTAAAGCACCAAAGTAAAAAAAAAAAAATTGTTTCAAAAGATTCGAGATGAATTCTAATGAAATTGGCCTTGATTGTGGGCTGCCAAACACGACGAAAGCTGTTACTGACTCGAGAAAAAACTTAGGGCCACTCCATATAGAAATCATCCGTGGTTCATTTGTATACATGAAACAAAATGAAACACACACTCTCAAATTCAGCATTGCCCGAATTCTAACACTTCTGAAACATAATTCAGTCCACAGATAATTACAGAAAAACAGTCATGATTTTTATCCTAAAATTGTGGGTTGCTTTCTGAAAGTGCCGACATCAGTTAAGTATGGCATTCACCATTACGTAATACTGATAAAAAAACACACGTCACATTCAATGAAAACTTTTCATTTCAATACTATAGAAGCTGCCGAGAATTTGCGGGTAAAACGCCAGCTTTGAGCGACAAAACCAAACTTCCAAAAAGCTTAAGCAGGAACATCACCGAGAGTCCCTTACTGTTTAAAGGAGTCGTTTACAATTTTGCAAGCAATAGTATGGTTAAATTCTCCCGTTTTATTTCGATTCAAGCAACACGCTTTTGAAATAAAAATTAACATTTGGTAAGCCAACCTAGTTTCAATGTGGCAATAAGAACAAGACAAACCAAAAGTCTCGAAGTAATTAAGAATTTGGCTCACAATTTTCTTAAGTATTTAAGCTTAAAGAATAAGAACGAAAGACTTTTTTCGAAAAAAATATCCCAAAAACAATGAACTACAGTTTGCTTCGAGAATGGACCATGCTGGTTTGTCTGTTTTGAAGGGTTCATGGCACATAATGAAAAGAAAAGCATGAATTACACACAGACCAACGGTTGGCAAGTCTTGGAATGAAAGAAGCTTTCGATCGTTATATACTAAGAACAGCTTACAGTTATGTTTGAAAGAAAACCAGGAATATGTCTAGCCCGAAAATATCTAGCTCACGGTGAAAAAAAGGGAAAAACAACATCATCTTGTGGTTTCTCGTCAAGTAGTGTAAAACGCTCCTGTCTGGGTTACAACGATAAAATCTTAAACGAAATTATTCCCTGGAGATTTTTAAGACCGTTTCGAGCATGGCAAAAAACCTTTTGTTACTAAAAGATCTTAAGGCCGTCTTACAGTTGTAAATTGTCCTGTTTCAGATGCTTCCTTTTTGAAGAATTGAGTCTTCTTTCTTAATTTCCAATGTATAGACTGTATCCACATTCTCAAAACAGTTTGAGTATCAACGTTTCACACAGTAAAGTTGGTACATTTTAAGATTTTTAAGGACGATGTGGAAATCCTGCTCTTGGTATAAGGACAGTTTTTCTTGAACCACTTTTTTCAATTTCTTTGTCGAAAAAACTACTTATTGAATATTTGCTAACCATACACATACACCGTCAGCAGCGCAGTGGATGAGCGGTTAGCGTTTTCATCTCTTAATCCTAGGGTCGTGAGCTTGAGCCCCAGTCAGACTGAACACTGTGAACATTGTGTCCTTGAACAAGACACTTCACCTGACTTTGTTCCAGTCGACTCAGCTGTATAATTGAGTACCAGCTCTGCTGGGAGCTAACCTGGTATGGATTAGTCCTGTACAGGGCGAGTCAAAGACTCTCATCCGCTTAACACTACAGAAACCGGAGATAAGCGCCGTCCCAATGAGCCACTTAGGTTCAAGAAAGGATTTAGCTTATACATATACACCAAGAAGTATTGACAGATTGACTAAGGTTGGGTAAAATAATTTCTTCTCGATACTTTTGGATTTTCAATTTTGTACTTAATCGTTAGTAGATAAAAATGTTGCCGAAACAGCCTTTGATCTTGATAAAACAAAAGAAAAACTCATCAAACAATTTTTCACAAACCACAGGCGCACTGGTCAGACACCGAGTCACCAACACACAACAACAAATTGCTAAATAAGAAGTCCTCCTATACAGTATGTGTCGTTTCTTCAAGACAGCTGTTTCCGCGCAAATATGAATAAAAAAGAGCTTCAAGAAATTCGCCTTTGTTCAGCCAAAATATTAGCAGAGAAGAAACTTGTCTTAAAAATATATTCAAAATAATGAGACCCAAACAAAGAGACTTGCCATTTTTAAGGAAACCTTAAAAAGGAAAAATTAAAATAAGACTGTTTGAGAGCCTGCGGGCAACCTATCTGTAGACTACCTAGTATTCACTCTGTTTTCGTTGTGGTTGTCGTGTTAAATGAGCTAACAGCCTTCATCACGCGATTAGATAACTTTGGCTTAAGGTTACCCAGTGCAACTAATAAATTTGAGGCCAATTGTAAGCTATATTTTTACCTTTTACATTTATGCAAGTTCTACTATCTAAATAAGTTTGTGTAAATAAGTTTCATGTCAGTGTTTCAACAAATTCGCCGACACGTACATAAACATGGCTTTGCTGGGGTTTTTAATGAACCGAAAAATATATTACTAAAGTGGAGATTTTACGAACTTTGGTACATCTACTTCGCAAGCTTTAGAAAAAAAACTTGTGCAACACTTAAAACTTTAGACAAATTGTGGTCATAATTTTTGTTGCTAAGTAAAGGAAGTAGTGTCTTCGCAACTGCATGAAGACCAAAGATTAAAATTGGTAACTTATAAGGCTCTGATTAGTCCATTAATTTGCTGGTATTTAAAACATTGTTAGGAACGCGGCAATGAGTCTGCTTTTTTACCTGTTTTGCCATCACATTCCCCAATGATCTTTCTTCTTCGGGTAACTTTGGCCAAGTTATGACAGAAACACGGAAAATTATGCTTACTGTATATACTCCGCCCCCAGGCATTACTCACCAATTCCCTGTCAACGCTAGTATACAGCAGCTTGGAGTCATTTCCTTTTAAGGGAATCTTTACCAAATACGTAACGGTATTTCAATTGTGGTTGAAGAAATTGTTTGCCTGAGGAGCATCAACACCTGACAATTATTGTTTTGTCTTTTATGAAATATAAATGAAAAGTCTGACGGTGGATAAAAGTAGGGTGGTTTCTCAGGCCTAGAAAATGAGCCGCAACTTTTCCTGGATGATTTCAACTAGTAAATGGCTGACAGTTGCAGGGATTCGAAAAGTGCTGACAACTGTAACTCTCCACAAGAAGAAGTTGCCAACGGACGGTAACTTCGAATTTTCCACGATATCATTTTAAAATGCGTATGCTCTGTGAAAACACTGATTTCAAAGTGAAAGTTTGCTACAACTTAGCACTTTTATTGCCCACAAATTATATTAATGTCTTTTGTATCTGCAGTTTGGAACGGAGGAGCCATATAATCAGTGGCGCCAATATGCTTTACTTTTAAAACCCAATCATTTTATTACGTTTTGTTAGTCAAAATAGTCTTATCTGTACGAACAATAACCTAACTATAAAAATAAACACGCGTTTGCGTACCTTCTGAAAAAATTATCGATGGGTTGAAAAAATCTGTCTCCTCTTTTCGTTGAGTATAAAATTAAAAAAAAAAACCAGAATACAAAGTATATTTTCTGAAACTACCATTGAATACAATATAAAATGGTTCAAATAATTTAACGAAACTTCAATCCTTTATCTACGTTCCATTAGCACCACAAAGCCAATGCCTTCAGAAATAGATCAGTTCTGTTCAGTGGCTTTTAATCTGCAAAAACTTCCAAGAGAACGGGAACGTTTCTTGCACAAACAAACGGATTTTGTGTCCATAGGTACTATTTACACAGTTTGTCCATTGAAGAAGATAAAGATTCTGATACACCAAGTATCAAGTCGAGGTCAGAGTTTCAGCACTGTGTACAAAGCACCAAGCCAAAAACAACAATCGTCTGTCGTTTAAATGGAGCAAAAACCGAAATGACCGAAAAATGGCTCGGGAGAAGCTAATTCTACCACCAGTTGCAGCAAGATGACATCAATCGATCTCATTCCTCCTCACAGTGTCGCACAAGACAACCCACGGTTCAATAACACTTGAACGTTGCATGAATAACATTCGAAGTGTTTAGCATTTTTTTGTTGTGTTAATGCTGATTAAAAAGACTGCAATGTTCGTTTATCAAAGTTTTAGTCTCTACACCAATATGTGGTTTTGGTTTACTTTTGCAAACAACTATGGACAAGATAAAAACCACAAATGTTTTCTTGGAAATAAGGATAAACTTGAATAGAAATGGTCTGTAGCAATCTTGATTCATCAGCAGAAACTGTCAATGATTAACTAAAATAGTCAAACCCACGGTTGCCATCCTGGAAACAAGCGACAAAGGTTGTTCGAGTCCCGGGCTTCGCGGATAAGATGGTTTACCTGTAAAACAAAAGTGAAGTGTTTGAGAACACAAAGAACAAATCTTTGAGATCCAAGATTCGTAGACGTAGTGGGGAAAATCATGGTGTTTTCTGGAATTTCCAAGGTATTTTCGAGGCAAACAAATGTATAAAATGGTAAACATTTGTTGCAACACGTAGTTAATCATTTAATTAAAGTCCAACTTTTTATTCCAAAAACGGCCAAAAAAAGTCCGGAGGTGTTACTTTTACTTTGTTTTCTAGGAGTTTTCCAAGGTTTTTTCCAGGCAAACTAATGTATAAAATGGTGCACATTTGTTGCAAAACGTAGTTAATCATCTAATCAAAACACAACTCTTTACTTTGAAAACAATCAACAACAAAGGCAAAGTCCAGAGGTGTTTATTTTACTTTGTTTTCTTGGAGATTAGGGAAACTAAAACAAATTCAAGGAAGCGTGAGAACCGTGGAAGTGAGCAGATACAATTGAGATGAGTATTGCAATCTACTAATGCAACTTTCTGTCTTCACAAAACTTGCTCAGTTATTGTGTCAGATTCAAAAAACATATCTTCAGAAAGATATTATACCTCTTTTTGTATAAGTGCAACAAGCGGTCATTCTTTCTGGACAATAAATAGATGCTTTATTGCTTACATACTGGCATCTTTATATCAACATTAGTTATTTTGTCACTTAGATATATCATTGTGGTCATCATCAGGATGCATTTACCTGTCCTGAAACACTCAAATGTACCCCCTCTTCAACGCCTTCAAGCTTTTGTCGCAATCTCAACAGTGCACGTTCCGCCATCTTGTTGACTTCTGCAGCTTCCTCCAAATCGGTGGCCTGGTCACCACCTCCATCCAAAGTGTCTAAGATGTCGCCTCCTCCTGCGTGAGATATGTCTGATACAGACACATCAGCCTCCGCTTTACGTTGCAGAGCCATTGCCTTCTCTGGACTCAATGTCCATGAATAGAGAGGATCGTACAACAACACCTGGGTAAAAGCAGTCAGTTTGTCAATCGAAGCGTGTCGGTGCCAGTTACGAGACAAGTGACATGTATTTGGTCTAGTTTGGGGGTAGAAGCAAGGAAAGCTTAGGGGACCCTCTACTTACTCTGAAGAAGGTGCAAAGTTTGATGTCGTATTATTCTATCACAGATTACCATTTGAGTTATTGAGTGTTTTTCTTGAGCTTATAAGTGAAGTGCCTCAAGTTTATCAGTTAAGAAAGATATGAATTTCGAAGACTTGAATGTAATGATTTTCATTTTTTTAACTGTTCGGTTTGGACATAAATACTAATAAATAACTTCTAACAAAATTGATATAGAAGTAATCCAGAAACTAAGAATAATGAAAAAAAACTATTTGTCTGGTGAAATATGCTGCTTGCGGAGATGATAACCACAGTCCTTAATATCGTGGTTAGAAGATTTTGTGACTATTTAGCGATAATTGTTAGAAAACATGCTTTCTTATTTGCATGGCCCTTATCACGTGGCTAAATCGAAATAAATCTTTCGTTATTGCAAAGCTAGCGTAGTCACTTTGACGGATTTAGATCAACAAGACTATGAATTTCAATACAAGCGACCTTCGTGAAAAAAGGTCTGTTGTTGTAATACAAACATTAGAAGCGGTATTTTGTTTGTGGAACAAACCTCAACAATTGTTATCAAAGCTTCCTTGGAAAACCGCATCACGTCCATTGTCTTCTCACAGCAACGCCTGAAGACTCCTTCCACCCCAGCCAATCCCATTCCGTCTACTAGGTCACGTGACAACCGAAACGGAACTGTTTCTGGTGTCGGTAGCAGCTTTCCTTGCTCAAATGCCACACCTGAAATGGTTTTGCACCACTCGAGATTAGCATTCATCTTCCATTCAGAACAGTAGTCGAAACTCAGCCCCTGCAGATATACAACTTGTCTTCACAACAGAACACTACAGAAACCAGAGATAAGCACCGGCTCTATGAGCCACTTAGGCTCGAGAAAGGATTTAGCTGCTCAGGGTAGAAACGCGGGCCACGAGGAGACAGAGACGCGATAGAACTCATAGTACTGTTCAAGGCCCTTCGCAAACGTACCAGCAGCATACCAAGGCACAGAATCAGAATCAGAATTAGTTTATTTAAACACTTTTACAGGGCATTTACAGCTAATAATTTCTGAATATCGAGTTAAATTAACTAAAGTGTAGCTATGGTTTTAGTGAGGTAGTGTCTAAAGGCTAAGTAAACTGGGGAGTTATCGAGTTAGCCTTAGTAGTAAAATTTCGACTATGAGAGAATAAAGAAAACGAAAGGAGGGAAGGGAAATATACTTTGGATTAAAAATTGTTAAATTTTAAGAACGCTACTTGAGTTGATGAAGCAACAAGTAATTCTTTGTTCTTTGGAAAAAGAGATTGAGATCTTGAGTGATCTTATAGCCATGGGAACTTTGCCCTAGACTTTCGATGCAGTGAAAGAGGTGGTTTGTTTACCCATATTTGTCCTACAAGATGGTATACGTAGATTTTGACGAGAAGAGTATCTGGTTCTGTAACTACGGTACTCACTAGCAGATTTAAAGCAGTATCAAATAGCAATAGCTGGTTTAATTGTTTAATTTTGCACAGTCAGGCTATGGGCGAGTTTCTGCTGGCGTCATTGTTTAAAAAACTGAGACAAACGGCAACTGACTTTAAAACTTGAGAATGCTTATACCAAAATTTATAACTGTTCGAAATTTCGGTTCTATAAGTGTAGTTTCTTAGAAAAAAATCACTACTCTAAAATAGTGCAAACCAGCTGGAGGCAAGAACGATAATGAGCCACACATTCTTTGTGAAGTTTTCAATTTTTAAAAACATATGGAAAGATTACTCAGAATATCAACCTCATATTTTCAGAGAAAGTTTGTTTTGCAAAAACATTTCATTATTAAGAAGCTTTGTTTTTGAATTGAAAGAAGAGTGCGTTTGCTAATGAAGAAAAAAATGTAACACGAATTCACCACGACAATGGGCTTTCCGTAAGTGTTCAATTTTCCATTTCAAGTGACAAGGCTTTATACGAAGCTGTAAATGCCACCGCAGGCAAGACGATTTGTATACTTCTAGAATCAAGGCGAGCCCATTTTTCCTTAAAATCACCAACGAAAGTCCCAG
Source organism: Hydrozoanthus sils (assembly GCA_027575215.2). Lineage (NCBI taxonomy): Eukaryota > Metazoa > Cnidaria > Anthozoa > Zoantharia > Hydrozoanthidae > Hydrozoanthus > Hydrozoanthus sils. The sequence continues at coordinate 24,525 of JAOBRD020653378.1, forward strand.
TTGTACCTGTAGCTCAGTTGGTTAGAACGACGTAGTTATGTTTTGTAGGTCAAGGGTTCGAATCCTACCGAGGTCATATAATTCTTTCTCTTTGTTTTAACCGGGTCCTTGATCAAACTGTAGATTGGTGAAACTTGGGTTATTCCCTATTTCTTGTGGCAAGGTCTCATTAAAAGCTTTACTAAGACAGCAATATTGAAGATGTAAAGAAAACAGCTGAAGGAAGTATACACCGTTTCAGTTCAAGTTTGCAATATCTCACTACAGATCATAGTTGGTAGTATAATAATAAATAAAATTTAAAAAAATTAGATTTATATAGCGCCTTTTCTTACAGCTCAGATTGCGCTTTATTGAAAAATCGTAATAATAACATGTATGTATGTAAAAATTTAACGAAGATATCACAAAATATTATATGAGGTGTGAAAGAGAATATATACGAAAACATATGATGAGAACGAGTGATAACTGTAATATAAAGATACTTATATATCTGGTCTTTTGTTTATTACATACCAAGATCGATGTGGATAAGTTCTGCGGTATTGCAATCTACCAAGATGTTCTCCACGTGTCTATCACCAAGTCCAACCACGTACCCAACTATCAAGAAAACAAAGTAGTTCAACGGGAAAAAAAATAGTTTTGTGGAAATAGTAACTAAACACGCTTTTGTCAAACCTTTATTAATCTCTCGGTACAGACCGTAATCCTGTATTCAGTAAATCTCACGGGTTTGCAAGCTCGACCAGTTGTCAATCGAATCAATGACTTCCATGTTCGCGTGAACGGCATTGAAAGTATGTTCTTCAAAGTCAACCTTGACTGAACATCCAATGCAAAACTTAACACATGTTAGCACTCTTAACAACAAATTATTTTTCTGTGATAACAATTGTATAAAACGTTTAAAACATAAAGAACAACAGCTTTGGCAGTCTTCTGCCTCCCTCAGTGTTTTATTGGGCTTGGTGGTTGTGAGCTATATATAGGAATATTAACGACAATTATAATTGTTACTAAGCCTAATAGAATTATAGTGAGTACAGTAGCTGCATACTAAAGTGCAAGTTTGATGTTGAAATGACTGACCTGAATGTTGTGCGCCAGCTTTTCCCAAAGGATGTGAAGCACTTCTTTGATTTTTTAAGTCATAGAAAGTTGATGACTGATTGAATCAGTCTCGAACAAACAAAATTGCAACACTTTACCTATTGAGGAGGTAGCGCAGCTTCTTGTGTACGCTAGTCTTCTCTCAAACCATACAGCGGGGTCAGGGAATTTCTCCATGAAGAAATGTCGGAACACGGGATGGAAATTATCTGTTATTTCCTACAGGATAAAAAGCTAAATAGGTCAGAGTTTTCATCGATTACAGAGATATTGCTAAAAAGGTCTCGCAAAAAGCAAACAGTATATACAGTAAAATAGCTTTAGTGCCTGATGTCTTATGTTTGCTAAAATAAAATGCTTCCCTTCCCTCTTGTTTATACTAACTAAAAGTTATCGCAAATTAGTGAAGTGCATTCGACATGTTTCACTCTAATGGGCCTCGAGCTCTCTATTCAACTTCCATTGCCAACTCTCAAATAATTCAAAACCGTTGTTCGTGCATCTAATAGCTTACAGCGTGTGTGTCATTCTTTTTTTCGATCATTTCACAACAGAAATTCACCAAAACTACAGGATTTCCATTCTTTCTAATATGTTTTCGCAAATATTTGGCTTTCTTAAAATTTACTTAGTAAAATTATCCAGTTATGCGATGTTTCGACTGCTTACTGCTAGTCTTGTTCAGGCGATGTGTAAACTGTGATCTTGTTCACTTAAACAAGCGTTGGATCGGCGCGTTTTGAGCTGCGCGCGGTATCTTGCAAGGATCTGCCGTGTGTTTGATGTTTGTGCACGGTTGCAAGCCAAGCCTTTAGTATCTCAATGCCGTCGCGATCCTCATCGGCTCACATCGTGAGACAAATAAATAATTCTAATAAACATCTTCATCCACGATGGATAATCTCTTTTAATTTATTTCTTGAAATTGTAGAGCATTTTTGCTAGAAATTGGCTTCCACGAGTGCTGTCTGCGCATGCCTGGTCAACATTAGTCACCATGTCACCGCGGTCGCAATATCATGGAAACGAGTCATTATGTGCCAGTTAGCCAGCCGGACGAAAATCGCTCAACGGAAAATAGCATCAGTATTGAGCCTGCAACAAAATAAAGAATATTATGCGTCTCCTTTGTCAAACGCAACACAAAGAAAGATTAACCTTAAAGTACTGTTGTCCTTAAATATGTGAATACAACATATATGGATTCGAGTTAGGCCTTACCACTGGAACGGGGTATAATCCAAGTTTCGCTGATCTACAGCATCAACAAAGAACTCCATAAACCCACACAAAGGAAAGAAAAAAAACCTTATTTACCACCGAGGTCAGACATTTTTTCGCTTTCCTTTGTGTGGGTTTATGGGGTTCTTTGTTGATGTTGTAGATCAGCGAAACTTGTATTATAGCCCGTTCCAGTAGTAAGGCCTCACTCGAATCTATATATGTTGTAAACAAACAAAGATGTTTTTCACCTGGTACGATTCCTGCCGGGGTTTTTTGCTTTGGTCTGCCATCTACACGGTAATAAAAAAGGACTTCGATAAGCACAAAACATGTATCCCAGGTGCAGTTAGTTGGGGAAAGTGTACAAATGTTCTTTTCTTTCGTTATTCAAATTTCTTGTGCTTATGCCGAGTTATTAAGCTGAAGTTCTCCCAAATTTAATTGTAATGGGCAAAGGGACATTATCATTATAATAACAAAAAGAATTACTACGGTAAAGAGCATCCTGAATCACGTGCAGTAGGTTATAAGTCAGTATTAGAAAGGTGTTACATATTACAACATAGCTAAACAACGAATGATATAGACCCTAGATGCATTAATGGCGGCGGTTTAAATATTCTTTTGTTTAGTGCAACAAGCCTCGTTTTGCGTAACATATTCTTTTGAAAATTTAACTCAAGAACGAGGCTACAGTTGCACTAAACAGAAGTATATTCAAATCGCTGCCATTTATACATAGGGTCACTAAAACTTGTGTGTGTAGTCACTTTTTATTGATAACAATGCTAAAATGGGTACAAGGTCATTGGTTTAGATTTAGAAAACGATAAACTTACTGTTTAGTTGCGAGACGTTGTCAGGATAACTACAAGCTCAGATTTTCACAAGTTGAAATGTTTACATGGTCTTACTCTTAAATTTGATGTAGATCGCAATTCAAATAATTTAATCTCCTAAATTAACTCTCCAGTATTTTTTTTCTTTGGTTCTTTAACTTGAATAAGAGAAATCTAACTTCCTTGTAATAAACAAATTTTACAAAAATGCAAACAGAGTTGCTAAGTTGCTAAAATACTGCTCTAAAAATTCACCCAAAAGTAAGGGAAGGGTTGGGGAGATTTGCCGGAGGTCCTGACAATGAAAGGAGCCGAAAACCAAGAGTTTCAAGCTTTTTGATTGGTTCACTCAGTCTCGGTCATCTGCTCATATACCGAATTGACCATATATGGAAACTGACTGTGTGTAGTTGCAAAGCTGAAGTACGGTTCTGAATAAATTCTAGTTGTCGTTTACAAAAACCAATTATTCCATTTGCGCTCGTTGGATATGAGATGATTTATAGCGACTCGGCACTATGCGCCTCTTTGACTATTTACCACCTATCAAACAGGCGTTCTTGGAGTAGTTGTTAATTATATCAGTTCCTTAATCTTTCGACAGACAGCTACACTTACCATTACTCTTTTCCTGCATTCCAAGGGAGGCCAATCTTGCGGGTAATACCGCTGGTGTGCGCCCTCTTTACGACCGGGTCTTCCTACCAAGTACTCCCCAAGGGGCATTGTACCCTCACACCATTCCAACATTCCACTGCACTGGGACAGCGGTATCACCTGTAAAAAAGTAACGTTATCATTAAGGGTATAAAACAGTCTCGCGCGTGTATCTAGACAAAAGTAGAACATGCTATTACGAAGCAGAACACGAGAAAAGTGTTGTGAAGAAAACGAGGCGAAGCCGAGTTTTCTCTCTACTTTTCAAGTGTCTGCTACGTCATAGCGTTTTCTATTTTTGTCTTGAAACATACATGCGAGGCTGTTTTATTCCCTTCAGAAAAAAAAATAATAACTTTTTGCTTGCGTTACGTGACTTCATACCATGGTTTCTATTCAGTACTAGAAACGGAGCTATAATCAATTAGATCACACGTTATCTCGGGCTTGTTTTCTAATATTCTTTAACTAATACACTTTCCGCATCCAATAGCGAATAAATCATTTTCGAGTCAATTGGACCGGCGCAAATCTCTGCTTTCTGTAGTGCTAAGCAGATGAGAGTCTTTGACTCCCCCTGGACAGGACACATACACATCGCAGGTTAGCCCCCAGCAGAACTCGTACTCATTTATACAGCTGAGTCAATTGGAACAAGTCGGGTAAAGTGTTTTGTTTAAGGACACAACACAGTGATCAGACAGGGGCTTAAAATTCGCGAGTGATAAACTAGAGTACAACTCAATCAAACTATCAAACTACCAAGCGAAAAATACGTATTCCATCTCACTTCGTAGGAAAGTTAGTGGTATAGCACACACAGTAGATCTATATTTATGTACATATCTAAGATTCTTCTACAACTTTAACGCGTAAAACTTTGCTTTATCATGCTTAATACTCTCAATTATTAAATTTAGAAAACACAAAACAGTTACTGTTTATCAGCAGAATGCCCAAACTGTATGCAATTCTTCATTTAGTTTTGGCTCAACTAAATAATGTAGCAATTGTAGAACAATTTAGGAGCCACCCACTAAGTTAGCACAGAAATTGAACAGTATGCAGTAAGTCTCTCACTCATTTGGGTCATATCTCGCCTCGATTCCAAGCAATAGCAAAGAAACCAATCTATTCTATTGTGCAAGAACAAACCTTGTAAGTGCGAACGTGTAGTTTTCTTTTGCGTGTTTCTGCGTTCTTGCTTAACAGCTGGTTTACCATTCCAAATACCTGCTCCATGACAGCATCTTGGCGGAGGTCATCTTTACCCTACCAATGATGGAACAAAATGGTATTTCATATTAAGTTATCTACAACACAATAAAACTATTTATATGTTTACAACTGGAACAAATGCATGTTTCGATCAACTTGATCGCCTTCAGTGAGGTCAAACTCTGACCTATTGTGATTAGGCAAAAAGAAGCGTAAGAGAAACCGAGAAAGAAGAGAGAGGATCATTTAGAGCACCTGCAATGTGATCGGGGTGTCGTGGGTTCGATTCCCGGGGCAGTTTGGCTTTTTTTTCTTTCTTGGTTTTCTAACACTTGCTTTTGGTTAATCGCAGCATGTCAGAGTTTGACCCCTTTGAAGAAGATCATGCTTGTAATTGTTTCAGTCTTTAGCAAACATTGACAAAAAAACAGCATCAATAACATAAATATGTGATTTGGAACGCTCCGCTAAATGTTTTTATAGAGACAAAAAAAAGTTTGTTAAGCAGTCGGGAATCTCTGGTTCCCCAACGGACGGGACACTAAACAATGTAAGTTTGGGTGAGATCGTTAGCATTTGCTGGCCATTTTCCCCCAATGCCATGACTTTTCTGACGTGGAAAATGCATTTTCAAAATTTCTTTGACAAATTTCCTATTGACTAACAGAAACAAGAACAGTGTAACAATATCAGAAGTAAGCGTTTCGCTTGATTACCTTGACAAGTTGTCTTCTCCTTATTCCATCAGAGCCAATGCACGTGACGATCTTTGGTAGATTGATACCACCAGCAAGAGAGAATCTGGGCTCGAATCCATCTAGGGTTACTATGTCTTCATATCGACAGAGGGGATCAACCTAGTGAGTTGTTGTGTTACAAAAACCTTTCAGAATTGTATAGACCCTGCCAGACCTGGAAGCACATACAGTTGGACCCCGATAATTCGAACTTGGATAATTCGAAATCCCTGCTAATTCAAAGTAAAGTTCATTTCCCTTGATTTTGCCCCACTTTTCTTAGTCATTTTACCTCGGATAATTCGAAGTAACTTCTGTTCCCATGGACCGGATTTTTCTGATAATTCGAAGTTAAGTTACTAGCTGAATGAAAAAGAACAGACGCTATCAGAGTTGATACATTTCTTGATCCCCGATAGTAAGTTATTCCAGTTAATATGGGTATTTAACTGAGCCCTACCTTCACATCAAGGGTTGGAACTGCAACCTTCCCAAGCTTCGAGATTCTTCTGATAGCCAGCTCAGGTGAAGTAAAAGGTCCTGGAAACAAAAAAGAAGTTCTTTTTTAAAAAAAATGTAGCTTAGATTAAAACTTAACAACTACTTAATATTTATTTTTGATATCATTTTCATTGTTAGCATTTTTGTTCTTCTTTTCCTTCTTTTCCTTCTCCCTCCCTTCTTTTTTTGTCTTATTAATATTTTTATTAACATCGATATAATCATTACCTTTTTAAATATGCTTATAAGAAGCTTTCTTCGTTATCATGCTTTTGTGGACGATTCTATCTTAAAAAAGTCACATAATTTTACTATGTAAACGACTTCCCCATGCACCAAACCAACAGTTGATTTGATCATCCTCTGTTAGAGATATCGCTTTCACAGAGAATTCGGGATTATAATTGGTTGGATCAACAACAATACTTAACCTGTTTCTTTTTTCAAGTGAATCACATTCACGTAGGCAGATTCGATGTACGCATCGCACAGCCGTCTCATTGCGTTCACAACTTCTTCCTTTTCCTTGGAGATGTTCTGAAGCAATTTCCTTGCAGACTGGATTCGAGCCTTCAGAAAGAAAAAAACGTAAAGTAGAAATTAAAAGTAAAAGCGAAACTAAAGTAAATAAAATCACCAGTAAGGTTGGAGAATATGTTCATAGTCATAACATTTGTATGAAAAATGTTGCGAGAATTCTTCAAAGATATAAGTACAAACATATGTATGGACACAACGATACAGCACAGAAGAATTTTGTTATGCTTTTCGGAAAAATAAAGATTCTTCTTATTTTGTTTTTACTGCAGAGGAGCTCATAACATTTTCAAGTCAACAATTCAACAGAGATAACCCCAATTTTTATGTTTTTCTTCGCAGTGTCTTATCTAAGATGGAAAAATGTAAAAAGAAGACAGCTTGAAAAAAAAATGTTAAGAGGAGCTGGCAAGGTTGGATTTAGGCCTGAGGGGAGGCTGGCAAGGTTGATTCTAGGTCTTAGGGGAGGCTGGTAAGATTGGTTTTAGGCCTGAGGGGAGGCTGGCAAGGTTGATTCTAGGTCTTAGGGGAGGCTAGTTAGGTTGATTCTATGTCTGAGGTGAGGCTGGTAAGATTGGTTTTAGGCCTGAGGGGAGGCTGGCAAGGTTGATTCTAGGTCTTAGGGAAGGCTAGTTAGGTTGATTCTATGTCTGAGGGGAGGCTGGTAAGATTGGCTTTAGGCCTGAGGGGAGACTGCAATCTCGGACAAAATTAGTTGAAACAGTTGGTATCAATGTCCCCTCCTTTTCCCCCTACCCCTGTACAATGTTGGT
>JAOBRD020653379.1:0-15088 GCA_027575215.2 Hydrozoanthus sils
GGGGAGGGCCCTCCGCCCCCCCTCCCCCTGGTTCCGCCGCCCATGTGGATTGCAAAGACCGAAAACCAGATTGTTGATATTAGGTTGTTTGCAGTTAAACAACCGTACAATTGGTTATAAACAATACTTTCAAATACTTTAGCAATAATTGGGGTCACAGAGATTGGTCTGTAATTGTTTGAATAAGAACGTTCTCCTTGTTTGAATAAAGGAATCACTTTGGAGCATTTCCGGTCATCTGGAAAAATGCCACAAGTTATAGACCTGTTAAAATTGGTACTCAGGCTCAGGCTTGATCTGTTAGAGCATTTTGATAAGTACAACCGGCCGGAAAATGTCTCGACTTTGTGTGGCCGTGGTCGGTTGGTATTATCAATCAACGACACGTTTTTCGACGTCGTTTTGGTAAAACATGTTTCATTTCTTAAATGTTGCAGGTCAGTGAATAACTGGGATCACAAACATGACCTCACGGAAGAACTTGAGGTCCCCTTCGAGGTCTACCTTCCGGGACCTACGGTTTGACGTCCTTATCCGAGAAGACGCGAAGGTCTAACCATTTGCAGATGTTAAAGCAAAGGCAGCACTTTCTCCTCAGTTATTTTAAGACCCTGAATGAAGGTCCGGCACCGGGAATCGAACCCGGGCCTCCCGCGCCTTAACAACTAGGAAATCCAGACGGCGGTTTGGAGTTAAAGTTCCGCTTGGTCCAAAAAATGAATTTCGAAAGGTGTCAGATGTGGGAGGAGCTACATCCCTTACATAGCGTCGGGGGGGGGGAACACTTTTTTTAGAGGATAACTTACTTGTGTTATGTACCGTCCATTTAACGCTATTATTGGGAAATGGCACGGGGTCTCGAACATAGGCTTGTGAAGCTGCAGTTCCTTTGTTCAGCAGTTTATGCAAAGCCTCTGGAGTACGCTGAACGAAAATATTGATGCTGTTCATACACATATCGCTCATAATACGCATGGCCACCTTCAAATCAGTGGGAAAAAATCTTAGTATAGCTTGTTTAATACTAAGCAAATGTATGACAACTCGGAAATGGGCTATTTCATTTGCTGTCACGCTAATCACATTATGTATTACTGTTACAATAGAGTCACACTAATCACATCACATTGCTGTCACACTACAATCACGTGCAATTTGCATGTAATTGTTTTGTTAAGCCGTGTTTAACATTAAGTGTACATAATTGTAATGAATGAAAAAAAAATTGGAAATTTGTCTTCGTCAGCTGTGTTGTTTGCCTTTATGATGATAAAGGTAATAGCAACATCATCAACAACAATAATAATGATATTAATGATAATAATAGTAATAACATTAACAAGGGGAGCAGTGAGAATAAAATGATACAGAGCATAAAAGTAGTTACAATAATGCTAGAGATGATCGAGAACAGGAACGATGTTGAAGCCAATCCTATAACGCTTATGATTCTGTTTAATGCTATCCATAATAAGAACAATGACAATGATGATCGCTTCATCACGAGAGTTAGTAATTGGTGATAAGAATGTCTACTGTAAAAGAACTTCTAAATTCTAAAGATTTCAAGAATGCTATGATAGGTACTCCCTATATTGGGGTGGAAGGTATGACTGTCGTACTTTTTAGGGGTTGTTAAAGGAAACCTCGTGTTAAACTAAGAGCCTGGTATTTTTTCGGGTTGAAAAACGTTGAGCATTTAGACTGCCTGCGGTCTGTTGTTTTGGTAATTGTGCGTACTGAACAAGAAGTTAAGACAAAAGTCCTTTGGGGAACGTCCTATTAAACGCGCGCCTTTATTTACTGCATATCACGATCAACAAGCACGAGGGTACTTAATGCCCACCCGCTAGCTGTTTAGGGAAAAATATCAATTTTTAGGGTAATTTCCAAACCGAGAGGTATTTTTTATGGTGGAAAATTTTTATGTCTTGGTGTTTTCTATAGGGTATTTTGGGGACTTTTCCCACAGTCATCCCTACGCTTTCAACCACGAAGTATCTCCCCCCCCCTCTCCCGAATATGATACCTGGCCATCGGCAACTCTTTGCTGCGAGATTTTCCCTGCAGGACCATTCTTCTTTTGTATCTTATCGTATGTGGGTCTGGGATTCAGCACTTCAATTTTAGCTTTGTTTCCTCGTGCAAAGGTTGACTGGTTGGGTCTGCATGTGGATTGAAGAGGAACTGCAAGTGGCAGAATACCAGCTTCCGTGTGAATAAGCGGGTTATAATAATCTTGGTTGTTCACAGAAGCGTTTACAAGTAATTGTTCCATTGGATGCAAAGCTTCCTGAATTTGTTGGTTTTCGCTACACGTGTCACTGACCTGACTTTGCGGAGTATCTGGCCCTGGGTATTCATGTGGCAGGTCTGTTGGTAAGAAGTTTTAGTGAACAGTTAGGTCAATTGAAACTGATTCAAAAGTATGCATTAGAGGTGCAGCGCTTTGCAAACTATCTATGCAGCCACAGTTGTATTTAGAGGAGGGTATTCCTATTAAGAGAATCGGCGGCGTAGTGGCCGAGCGGTTAGCGTGTTCGACTCGTAATCCTAGGGTCACGAGTTCGAGCCCCGGTAAGACTACTGTGTTGTGTCCTTGAACAAGACACTTTACCTGACTTTGTTCCAATCGACTCAGCTGTATAAACGAGTACCAGCTCTGCTGGGGGCTAATCTGCGATAAATTAGTGTCCTGTCCAGGGGGAGTCAACGACTCTCATCCGCTTAACAGTACAGAAACCGGAGATAATCGCCGACCTTTTGAGCCACTTAGGCTCGAGAAAGATTTAGCTTATTGCTAAAGGGAATTTGTGAAGACAAAGGATTGTTTAAATAAGGGAGATGTGGGAGGACGGGTTGGCATCAATGATGATGATTATACTGATGATGATGATGATGATGATGATGGTAATGATGGCGATGATGATGATTATGATAGTAATGATGGTGATAATGATGATGTGGTAATGATCCTGATGATGATGATGATGGTAATGATGGTGATAATGATGATGATGGTGATGATGATGATGATGATGATGTCAAAGACAGTAGCAGCGATAGCAATCCGATGGTGGTGACAATGACAATGAAAGTAACGATGACGATATTTTCGATGATTGTGACAAAAATGATAACAATAATAATAATTGTACTAATATTGATAGAAGTAGTGATGACAGTAATAATAACGATAATAATAATAATAATAATAATAATAATAAAAATAACAATAATAATAATAATAATAATGGCAAAGTAGAAGAATGGGTAAATGAAGTAACAAAGCTTTCAGAATTTGCAGCAACAGAGCCGCAAGCATCCAATGCCGCCTTCACGTTTGGTCTAAAACACCGATGGACATATTTCTTAAGAACACTTCAAGACATTGAAGAGCTGCTTATTCCTTGGAGCAAGCAGTTACGGATATGCTAATACCATCCATCACAGGCCACACATGTACCCGCGAAGAGAGAGATCTGTTAGCTTTGCCAGTACGAATGGGAGGACTCGGGCTTATTAATCCTTGTCAAGTTGCTCTTCTGAATATGAAGCTTCAGTCAAAGTGACAACACCCCTCGTCCAACAGATAGTGTCTCAAGATCAAACTCTACCGGATTTATCAGAAACAAGAACATTACAACTAAATGCACGCAAAGAGAAGGATGATTGTTTAAATGAGAAACTAGAAGTGAAGAGATCACTGCCGGAAAAAACCAATCAAGAAGTTGAGCTCGCAGTTGAGAAAGGCGCTTCAAGTTGGCTCAATGACTTTCCCATAAAAGACATGGATTTCGCCCTGGATAAAAGCGAATTTTGGGACGCCGTTAAACTGCGTTATGATTGGCCAATTCCCAAATGTCCATCTTTTTGTGTGTGCGGCGCCTCCTTCTCAATTGACCACGCGATGGTGTGCAAGGGTAGAGGATTTGTGATCCAACGGCACAATGAACTTGGAGGCAGAGGTATTGGAGACGGTATGCTCTGACCTTCAAATCGAACCCAGTCTACAGCCTGTCACCGGAGAGACGCTCAATAGAGGAGCAAACAACGAAAATGGAGCGAAATGGAGACTAGATGTACATGCGAGGGGGTTCTGGGAAAGAAAGAGATCCGCCTTTTTTTGATGTTAGGGTATGCCACCCAAACGCGGATTCCTACAGAGAAATGACCCCACAGCAAATCTACAAGCAGCACGAAACAGAAAAGAAGAGGCAATATTCATCACGGGTAATGGACACCAATTGTATTTACCACAACAGGTGGAATGACAAACGAATGTCGCAGATATCATTGCCGACTGGCCGAACTTATATCGAACAAGAAAGGAGAGCCCTATGCAGCAACAATATCGTGGATTAGAACTAAAGTGTCGTTTGCAATACTTAGAGGCGCAGTGCTTTGTTTACGAGGGACTAGAATACCGCGAAGGCGCCAATTTGTAAATATAAGGAACAATGATTTAGAATTAGAAAATGGCGTAGCTGGACTTAGCTAGCCTAACATGACATTATTTCTAATATGTTATCACCATGTTTTACGTATTTTTTAATAGTTATCGATGGTTATTTGTTCTTAATATTAATATTACATTTTATATATTTATGTTTTTAGCGCACTGCATATGTTATCTTTTTATTGTAATTCTAGATATGCGAATACTTTTATCAGAGAATCAAATAAAGATTATTATAATTATACAATAATAGTAACAATAATGATAATAATAATAATGATAATAATAAGCTGTCTTCTGATAAAAGCTGGCATAATGGCAGCTATTACTATTCCAAGAGGCCAACTTGTTGGCTAATTCGAATCATAATAATAAAGGTAATAACATTGATAATAATAATGATAATGGTATTAAATATTGACTATGAAAATGATTAGAAAAATGATGGCAATGATACAACCATAGCTATATGAATACTTACTGTATGACTGTACCAAGTTCCTCACAAATTCTTCTTGGGAACTGCTAAGTTGTATTTGAGGGTTCAACGAAGAAAGGTTTGGTTGTGGGGAAAATGGGACTAGAAAATTTTCGCCCATGGACGGCTGGTCAAGCCTTGCTTCAGTTTGTGATGGTTGTTGATGGGAACTACGAGTGAGAGTTGTAACGAGTTAAAATGAAATATTTTCCCTTATCATTTTTGTATTTATCCTGTGTATATGTATATGTAATGCTAACGTCTTCGTGTCTTCATTTCTTGGCGCATTTTTTCGCGCCTAACGTTTCGGCGTGTTTTACTTACACTGATTCGACAGCTGAAAACAACTTTGAAATTCAGGTACTCTTGCAGTCGGTCGTTTCATAGACATTAACCGGATAGTTTACGTATATGGTATATTGAGCAACAATACACAAAATCCATTTGAATAGCTTTGATTAAGAAAATATGTACTCGCGGTCTTAAATCTCGTAATTTCCGGGTCGCTTTCCAAACAACTACACGACGACGAAACCGAGCTCTATACTTCAACTTCTTAAAAATGTTCCTAAAATAGTCAGCTCTTCAGTTCAATATCGAACCACTCTCTTTCACAAACAAACCATGTTCGACGAACCAAGTCGTTATCACTGATTTGTTTGTAAAATGTTTTGTGCCTTACTAAGTTCGAAAGTTAAAGCGTCTTTGCTGTGTTGACACCCTGAATATCCGAGATGGTAAACTTCAGAAAGTAAAAACGTGGCTAGCAACTCTAAGTTTTGTCCTTTTAAGAAAGGCGGCTACTTGTATTAGACTTCTTGTTTTCCTACGTCACTTTATCGACTGTGTTTAATACAAGACATTGCCATAGTAAATAGTTTTCTCTTCCTGAAACTGTTGTGACGAGTTGGATAAGGCGCATGATGAGGAAACATTTTTATTTAGAAACATCATGGATCAAATTTAGAGCGTTTTTAATGTCATCACAATATGAGGAAGTAATTTGTTGAGACGTTTTACTGATACAAAACTGTGTACGAAATACGCGCTTTCGACTATTCAGAGATCCCAAATATACAAGAAATCAACTGTACGTGTCATTACTCACCCATAATATGTCGTCTCCATTTCTTGACTGTCCGTTAACTGTCTGTCGACAGGTGCCCCGAGAATTCATCTGTTTTGTCTACGGCTTCAGAAAATGACATCAGTGTGAGATGGCTTGGACTTTCCCTTTCTTTAATTTGGCTTCCTGTTTGAGCTGATGCTCAAGATTGTTTTACGCTTATGGCAAGACCAATATTTGAATATCATTAGTCGCTCAAAAGTTTCGAAACTAAGCCACTAGCCACAGGAAGTATAAAGCTGATCGTCTGAAACAACACCAATGGGTCCAAGTCTACACTAACTAAGAAATAAAGATAAAATAGGCATGAAGCCATGAAACTGTTAATTCATTGTGTGAGGAGTTTTTGATGAAAATCTATTTTATTTGTACACGAACTGAAAGATCGATTCAATTCAACACGGAACTGACTTTATTTAACGTTCCTGTTTCGATGAAACGTTTTTTGTTTAAGACCAAGTGCGGCTCACCGGTATACACTCTTCTTTTTAGAAACCCAAAATTTAAACATATGTAGACAAATAGCAGAAAAAGGGTCTCGTGGAACTAACAGAACCGAATGCTTCAAAAAGTGAATCCAACTACTTCAAGCATGCCCCTGTCAATGGATTGGATCAATTAAATGGGGAATTAGGAATTAAGCAATAATTTGGAAGAGTTAACTTAAAAAAACAGCACTGATAATACGGGCCTGCGTAAAAGCCAAAAATCGGAAATAGTTGTTTTTTTCTGTGACAAAACTCAGCTTACCGCATTTCGTGTGAGCACTTTTTTTGCTCGATTCAATCTCTTTAGTCCATAATTTGAACTTAATTTGAAGTGCTATCCTCTAATAAATTCCTTTCCTCTAAACGATTTAGATTTTGCTGGAATCTTAAAAATTTAGTTTTTATTCTTACTTTAAGCAATTTTCCCTTTACTTTAGATGCGCTTTTACTCGAAAGACAATGAACTGAGAATAAAAAAGAGCCGTAAAAACATTCTATGATCAACCTTATTTTTACTTTGATACTCGCAAGCGCACGAGCTTCATTGTTAATAATTCAATAAATTGCCAATAAACTTCTGAATTTTCATTCTAACTTTTGCTCAGTTTACTCTCATTCATCATGATTTTTGCAGCACGTTTTTGTAGCTTTAGCACGACTCTTAACTCTCTTTTTAACAGCTATATTTTTTCTTTTATGTTTTAATCTTCTATGCTTTCGCCTCATTAAAATTGTCTTTCGTTTTAAAAAAATAATGTTTTTATCTAAGTTGATATTAGTGCAAAGAGTGGTGATGCATGTTTTAATCCCTTGCCTTAAAAAACATAACCAATCAAGGCCTATTCCGGCCGGGTCCTTAAGTCGCCTTAAATTGCCTTAAGTCGCCTTAAATCGCACGTTTTCATCCCATTTTTCCTTAAATCGCCTTAAGTCGCCTAAAGTCGCAATAAGTGGCTCTAAATCGCGGCGACTCAAGGACCCGGAGTAGGCCTCAATCAGAGGGCTGGGCCCGGGAAGGAGTTGCACATAACTTTGCGGTATCCAACTGGTATAATATCAAACAGCTAGTACTCCGCTCCCTCGATCATTAAATGCGATCGACAACCGAAATTGCGCATACTTGAAACTCCTTATTAGGTAAAAGAAATCAAAATTCTCATAACTACTTCGATGTTTGCGAGAGCTTATAAAACGTAAAATGTTGGTTCATGGCTCACCATGAAGGGGGGTAAGATTAGTTATGAGTTACTGTGTTTGTTAGGACATGGGATAAATTAGTTATGCAATACTTTTTCGTAATATACAATGGAAACGCTATTTGGTGGCCCGCGTGTTTACGGAAAAGTAAAAGTGGCGCGTAGCATATTCAACAGTATCCCTCTCGAAACCAATGCAGAGTACTAATTATTTTTCTAAACAACCGAAAAGTGTCGACAGTTCGTTGATTAATAAACTATTCTATTAGCAGTTCTTGAAAAGAATGACGTGCTGCCTGATGATCGATGCGTGGGTAAAGTACCCCATCAGGTACTAAAATGTTTGAAAGAGCATGTAAATACATGATTAGCCTACAGTGGTCAAACCAACCAATATGGAACACCAGAAATACCGGAAGCAAAAAGCCATGAATACACTCCCCTGATTGGCTTCGAGAGGCCGAACCAGCCATATATGGAAAATAGATGGAAAATCGGAAGTAAATATAGAGTTTTTCTGCCGGAATAGAGACTGCTGCCGTCCCAATCGCTCCGGCAGCAACAAGGGAACGAGGATTATAATTAAATGAACCAATCATTATTCCAATCATTCGCAACACTATTATGAAGTCTCGAAAGTGCTAAGATTTGCGAAACTAATTTTTCAATCTATTCGAAACTCATTCAACATACCCCCGGGCGACCCCCGGGCAACCCCCGGGCAACCCCCGGGCATTTGACAGCAACCTTTCCCGGGGGCCAGGAATTTGACATTAGGAAGTGACCGAGGGGGCCGGGCATTTAAACAAACAACGAAATTTCAAATTGTACCTATTTGTTTTCCTATGATAAATTTAAGTGCCTCTAGGCTTCCAATTTGCTAATATATTAATTATATAACGTACCTGTGGATATTCCAACGCCGATACCCGCAATGAAATACTCAACTCCCTTTATATCCGCACGTTGGGCCCATTTCCTATTCAAAACAGATCTATGTATACGGGGCGGAGACATTTGAACTCCACATGGCCGGGCATTTGAACACCAATCTTGTCCCAGGGACCGGGAATTTGACCAAAAGCGATTTCAAAAGTTCAAATTCCCGGGGTTCGCCCGGGGGAGATGTTGAAGTTTCGAATTGATCGATGGATAACGTCTTAAATTTTTCAAAATCAGATTCGTAAAGTTTCTTTTAAACTACAAGCTTTAGAATCTGTTGAAGCATTGGACATTTACAAAATTTACTTGTTTAAAAACAAAGAAAAAAAATGGTCACTTTCTATGTCTTAAGGCGGAAGTTAACCCAAACTTTTGTTGATAGTGAGGAAGTCGAGAAAGATATTTGAATAAGACGAATATTGAGTAAAATCATCAAGCCGTTCCTCCTGGCAAGGGACTAGTACAGCTTTGGCTTGAGAACGGTTTGGCGATTTTACATCAAATATTAATTTCAAAAAATTAATTTTTGAACTTCCCAAAAAATCACCAAATTCCAAAATCTCTTTAAAACTACCAATCTTCAAGAAAAAAAAACTATAACTCAAAATTCATCCAAAAATTCAAGCTGACATTCAAAATTCAAGATTTATTCCATCTGTGTTTTAAGCTTAGGGATTTTGTAGATTCAAACCATGGACGGAGATATCGGAAAAAACATAAAGAAATGTGGCCACAAAGCGCGCTTTGGGTTTACTCCCGCCTTAAAGCAGTGGTTTTCAATAAAGTTACAGCATTTGTAGTTTATGTATAAAACCGTTGTTAGCAAATAAGGGTTATAATGGAAGAAACCTTCCGGAAAGGACAATATTGTGTATCGACTGGTGTACGTTACACGTTAGAAATCTTGAAATAAAAAACAAATCGTCGGTTTGAGCTACGATGATAGAAGTGTAAGAATAACAAATAAAACAAAAAAAAAACTGGTAAATGTTGATTAGAAAAATGCACTTTCTATCGATTGTTTTTGCGAGTTATGAACTTCTCCTTAAAATAATTTGGCATCAGAAAGCAACGACCTTCCAAAAAGAGCCTCAATTAAAAGCTTCTAATCATTGCGAACTATAGGATAAAATGATTTGTCATAGTTTGGTACACCCCTTTTTTATAGGACATAGATGAGAAATAAACAAACACAGTGTAATCTAACTTTAGTCACACTGATCCAAAAAGTCGCTTTTTACCCGAGCTGGGACTCGAACCCGCTGCTTCTGTAATTCTAGTCAGGCGTGATGACCACTACACCATCGGATATTCACCATACTGGCAACAGAGCAAATCAGCGGTTTGTAGGGATTTTAGCCGTACATTGGTCGCCCATGGGCCCGATATTTTCTAATTCATTTGTGTGTGTCTCTAACTTCTGTAAACTCATCAGGGCTTTCGAACACAAAGTCAATGTCATTTTGAGGCTTAGAAAAGCTAGCTAGAACTTGGTCGCAGGTCCCTGTTCGGGCATAACACCGACAATTTTTTTGGATGAGTGGGTGAAAAGTAATTACACTGTGTGTGTTTATTTCTCACGTATGTCCTGGTTTGAACCTTTCTACGCCTCAGATCAAAATTACATTTCGAAATAACTTCGATAATACGCGCGCTCTGATTGGTCGAGGACCATTTTCTAAATCTGGATGGAAATCACGAACGTCATCAGTTGTTGAAACACTTGGGGTTGTTGGGAGAACACTCAAAAATATTTTGAATCACTTGCTTTCAGCTCGTGATCTAAACCTTTTCTCGTGTTCTACCAACAATCCCGCGTGTTTCCAACAGAGTATGGAAACACGGAAAATATATTCTAAAGCTTAATTGACCTCCTTTTCTATCATCAAAACTACATATTTTGGGTCAAGGCTGAGTGTTCTTTTTAAACATATTGGGGATTTCAGCCTCAAATAATCTTAAAATATTCATGAACATAAGTTGTTAGTAATCGAGTGCGGGTAGTTGTTATTTTCTAATCGTACAGACCAACTGGAAGCACAAATATGATTTAACCGATGCATGCAATGGCCGCTACCGATGGCAAGAAAGAAATATGAAAATAAAAAAAAAGATTTAAATCAAACTTGTACATTCACGACACTGAAGGTGATGTTCACAGATGAACACTGATTATTAGTTCTTCACCTTTCCTCAGGCTCAGTACATGTTCTTAAATTTTGACATTTTTCAGCCTCATGTTCTTATAAAAAAATTTCATCAAATTTTTGGTAACTACTTTTTCCATTTTTTATACTCTATGGAAAAATAATTAAATGTAACTATTTTTTGTGTGGTAACTGAGGAGGAAATGATAAACTTGTGACAAAAAACAAAACATCTACAGTTAAATTTGGCAGAGTTTTGCCTCATGCTAAATAGACCACCATAACCTGCGGGTAAAAGGCTTTTTGGCCTGAGCAGACCTTCAAGCGATGTTGCACTTTAAGTGTAAGGTAACAAGTAGACATTGCTTTTCAGGCCATTTCCATTTTGTGTTAAAGCGTAAAGATCTATTAACTTGGTTTTTTAGCGGTGGAAGGTCTCTTTGGCTTAAAGAACATAACTGTAAACACACTGAGCCGATTTGGATTAAAACTTAGTCCGCTTACTTTATTAGCAGTTCCAACTTAATTCAACACCCAATTCAGAAACCTTTCGAAACTCCGTTTTTCTTACTGGTCCAAGATTTTAAGCTGGCTTTTAATGTTCCACTTTGCCTTCGAATCATGTGGGATTTATTTCTCTGCTTAAGAGTGTTCAGAACTGATTCATTGTTAGCGTTCTTTCTAGAACTGCAAAGATTGTCATGACCAGGCATTTATTCGAACATTCCATTTCTTTTATTTGTCCTAAATCTTAGGGCGATTCTAAATGTTCAACATTGTTCTTAGATTAAATACATGGGTTTTGTTCTGATCCTACGAGTGTTGTATCGTTCACGACTAATTGTTCAATTCTAGAATTTTAAAAATCGTCATGACGAAAGCAAATCAATAAGAATTGGGAATGTTTTCTGTTTTCTTCCTAGTCCATTTGCTTGCCTCAATTAAATCCACTTTTGCACTATCATTTAATTGAAGTCCTCTTCTTACTAGAGGATGTAATTTGGACTTAAGTGCTTTGTTTTCTGTCGCATTTGCTTAAAATGTTTGTGAACAAGTGAGTTTTAACAGTTTTCGAAAAGAACCAACAAAGCCTTAGCTAAAACGCTGTTTCTTGAATCAAAAACCTAAAAAGGTAAGTAAGGTTGAAAATAGAGAAATTAATGTAAAATGTCGTAGTATTAGGAGGAAAAGTTTTATTCCTTATGTTTTAGTTTGTCACCCAACTGTTACCAAACTCTAGCTGTCCCCAACCTTTTCTTATTATGGCACTCTCTATCCGCAATATCATTACCAGTATAAATTATGCGCAGACTGACTATCTTCAGTAGGAACTAAACTGAAATAAAACGCAAAAATTTATTTTCCACAATCTTTATAGAAAAAACTAAGGTAACGGGGAATGAAAAGCTAAGCTTCAATATCTTAACGCTTACTTGAAGAAATACCAGTGTACAAGGATTTTAATTTTTGTTGCTTTTCAGAATTAAGCGCTTACTTTTGACAGCTGGCAACTCGGCGACTACAGCAAGCAGTTTTTTTGCGAGAGGATCTTAGTTTCAAACTGTGAAGACTCGCAGATGTCGTGTCAACTTATTATGATAAGCCACTAATTTCTTTTGATCACGTACATCTTGCTATAATTTTGAGTACAGAATAAATTTACAAACAAAATCCTTGCAAGAAGATTGGATAGTTATTATCACTTGAAAGCAAAAAAGAAATGACACATGGCGCTCTCTTTTTAACTTTGCACAACGGTAGTGGTATATTTTTACATACAAATACAGACTGATCACTAAAGTACATTATTTAAAAATCAAATTTATTGCGCGACGTCTTAGAAAAACGTCGTCTCGTTTTACGCAGTTATACTTCAAGTTTTATTTTTGATCGACAATGTTTTTGCAGTCGGAAAAAACGTAGCAGAATCGTTTGATTACGCCAAACTATCTGTTTTCTGCTAAATTACGAGTTGTTTATGCACAGTAACGCTGCAATCACTGCGGGCGGGTTACTCATAAGTAATAAATTTTGTCTTTATTGGAGATTTGTTTGAAATAAATGAGGTTTAAGTTTTGCTTGCGAAGAGAAACTACCCACACGCCGATATTCAAGTACACTTTAAGGTATCGTAGAGCATGTGTTGCCATATAGCTTCCGGGCTTTTACTTTTTCTTTTAAAATCTTTTTGATGGAAGCTTTTTGACTTAAAACTTTAATTACGTTTTTTATTCAATAGCACACAAGTTTATAGTTTAAAGCTTGCTATTTTGTAACGGCCATTACTGTTGACTGAGATCATAGTTTTAGGGTATCATTTTAGTCTAAGATTTGCCGGCTTTAAACATTTAAATGTGACTTGCTAACAACGGTTATTATTAGATAAACTTATGCGTTAAGCACAAAACTGTCGCGACGTTTTAAGGTGTTGGTTTAATTCTTTCTTGGCTCTGTAAAAATGTTTTAGAAGAACTGATGTGAAACGTCGGGCCAAGAAACAACACTGTTCCGACTATATGCACACTATGTTCGTGAAGATTCAGTTCAAAAATAGGGAACAAAGATTACAAATATAAACAAAATTTCAATTCCAAGGTGTGCTTTTGTGAAAACGCGTCCGTTAATACTTCATTCAGTATAAAAAAAAACTTTAAGCAAGAGATTCGCCATATAACTGTAACAATTTATATTTTAGGAGTAAAATTTGATGGAAGGTTGTAACAGCCGATACTCTATACTTTATTAACCGCTTGATCTTGATCTAGTCTCGGTAAAACAGGCGCAAAGTTTTCAGAAACACCGGGTTCACTATAAAATGTAATAAGCGTACGTGATTAATAAAAAAAATAGGCTTTAATCGAAAGAGAAAAGTAATGCAAAAAGCTGTACGCCATTAAGAGATCCTGCTCAACTGAATGTTTTTCGCTGCGTCCTGTTTGTTAGGTTTTTGCAAGTCTTTCTTGCTAAAGAGAACTTGTTTAAACATAGCGTTCATCAACCAGGAAGAAAATGTATTTTTATTGTATTCTTGGCTGATTGAAAAACCAAATCAATTTAAATTTTTTAAAAAACAATCTGCTTATATTACCGCCAAGGCAACTCGTAATTACACGTGTAACTTGAAATACATTCGAACTACATTTCGTTTCACAATCATAACAACCAGCAAAAAATTATAGAACTAAATGGAAGAATTAACATATACAACTTTGGCAGCTGCACAAATATCTTCGTAATATAGAGTGCTACAGAGCACTATGAACTACAAACGATGAATAAATATAACATGAACAGTTGAGCGAGCAAGTCAGTTTCAAAGGTTGACCGAGGTGAATGTATCAGCCAGGAATATCACCTTCACACACACAGAAACTGAGAAAGAGTTCATTAATTTCAACAGACGCAATTTTTTATGACATAAACTGAGAGAAAGGCCCCGCTGAAATTGTTTTTTTTTTCTAAATTTATATGTTTTAACTCCAAGACGTTTTTCATTACTTCCAAAAGTAATAAAGTTTAGACGACCTGATACATTTTTAAACGTTTTCATGTTGTAACCTTTCATACGAGTGAAAAACTGTCGTCAAAATTATCTTCCGGTACTTCTAGCCGACAGAAGAGGTTTATTCAGTACTTTAGAGTATAAAAATAGTCATAATCCGGTTTTGTGTCGCGTGTCGGTGATGCAATGAAACTACAAAAAAATGATAGGGTAAAGCGCTAACATCTGACAACCGTCTTTGAAAATACATTTTATACAATGATACAAAATTAAAAATAATGGGTGAGTTTAATATAGAGCCTGAACCACACTAACGTGTTTAGTAAAAACGCAACGTTTTCACCTTGTGAAAACGGAGCAAAAGATTTGCATTATATCGTTTTCGCCCATCCACACTAATGCGTTTTTTAAAACGGTCTTGGAAGAAAACGCGGGCAAGACAATTTCGTTACCGCAGCGTTCAAAAAGGGTTACTTTTGTGCTTTTTTGGACCGAGTGAATTCTGGTAACGAGAATTAAATCCGCCATTTTGTTGTTAGCTAGAATCGATGATGTAATTATTTTTATAACATAGAGGGCAAAATTACTTCGAGCTGATTGGATAACAACAGGGGCATTTTTTTAATTCAGGGAAAATTACTTAGCGCTGACTGGTCGCTGGTACACTTCCGAAAATTTCAAAAAGTCTCAAAAATGCCTTAGAAACATTTTTCGAAGATTTTTGAAAATTTCCGACAATTTCCGAAGATT
>JAOBRD020653487.1:0-15088 GCA_027575215.2 Hydrozoanthus sils
CATTTATCACATATACTTCAAGTTTATACTACTCGCCGACGCACTCAATAGTTTTTTTAAAAACTATATACCATAAGCGCTATTAAAGGGTTAGGTCCTCACACCTTTCAAATTTCAAATTTTAAACCAAGAGGCGGTTCAACTTCTCCTGAGCAATTCATAACCGCTAAAAAGCAAATATTTGCAATAAATTCTTATATAAAAAGAAACGCAAGCAAAATTGGTTTCATTTCGTTCTTCGTTTCTATAAGAAATTTCGTAGCTTTTTAAGCCAGGTTTTCACACGTATCAATTTTCGCTCATTAGCAAAAAGAATATTTCGTCGAATTTTCGCTTATTTCGTAGTTCGCTTGCATATCTTTTGACCACTACTGTATAATATGTATATAGTTTTGTTATAACTCTCTTCTATTCGAAACAGAAATCAACAAAAAGTTACGATTCTGAAGTAATCAATTGTTCTATTCATATATTACACTAAACAATTTAACACATAAATAGTCAACTTGTTTCTTGCCATGTCTCTTCGGAAGTTGAGTGACAACTGAAGGTGAGGATCGTCATACAAGGCCCTTTCATGGCGCTTTTGGAATAGACAAAAACCATGCTGCAAATACAACACTAACCTCCTGTACTCGCTGTAAATCTATTTCTGCCCTCCTCAACTTTTCCCATCTGTAATGTTTTAGACAGGATCTTTTCGGAGCTCTGCAAAAATCTCCCTTCTCGCGGAACGGGTCATTTACCAGTGGACAACCGCACACTTCACTGGGGTCAACCTGGCATTTAAGTTTTAAGTCAATTATTGTCAAAACGAGTAAAGAAAGAATGCTGGTACAGGGTTTGGAATTTTTTCGAAAATAATTTTACAGGAATACCTCAATAGTCTTTCAGGAAATTTCAGGGTATTTCAAAGAATTTATCAGGGAAACCTTCTTTGTATTTTTTGGTAATAATAACTAGGACTATATATCTTGTTCTTAACATTTCAACGAAGTAAAGAGGTTGTACTTGATAAAATCTTTTCCAAAGTACGTTGATCTGTTCGTTTGAGCTCTACCCATTCTTGGTCAGTTACAATGGAACATAACTTTTCAGCTAATCCTTATTCCTAATTTAGCTTAAATGCTAACTTCTTACAGCTTAATGTAATTAATTAATATAGGGTCAGCCAAACACATCTTTGAGAACATCATGTAGCTTAATGCAAAAAAATCGTAGAAATTGATTTTAAAAATTGCTGATTTTGCTTTTGGACGTGGTACGTAGAACCTCCAAAAAAAATTCAGGAACCTCCAGAATTTTCCAATAAAAAGCTCCCAACTTTTGAAAAACAGACAAACCGTGCTAATAGATCTCAAAGAAAGTTGAACTACACAAGCGTAGAACTCACCTTTGGCTCCTTCGTGTGTTCTGGACACAACACTCGTAGCCGTTTGCAATAGACACCTTGGGAACTGTTGTAGCTATCACAGAATAAATTTCTACAACAGGAATCAAATCCGACAGACTTAGAGAAGAATTCGCAAGTATTAATCGAGATTTCCTCTTTATTTCAGGACTTTTTCACTAATCAATACGAGTAAGTTCAAAGGGAGGACAAAGTGTATTATTGTCAAACTGTCTTGCTGTTTTGTTGCACTGTTTAATCAAGAGATGGCAAGGAATCTATCAAAGACTTGCTCCTATTTGATTTGATAAGGGAAGGGAAAAATTGTTGTTTGCAATCAAGTTCGTATTTAGTCGCTTTTCATCTTTTTTTAGGATACTGAAACGATTCTTCCGTCTTTAAAAAGCAAGTGAAACTGAAACTCTGGACAGAAGTTAAAACGATTGGGAAGATTTAAGGTTTCATTCAAAGTTTCTTATTTAAAATTATTACGTTATTTTGAACACACTTTTCCTCACTATTCCACGTCCAATCAATATTTTTGGCAAAATACTTCTGATTTGTACTCATAAAACCACAATTCGTTTGGTCTTCTGTACTGTAGTTGGTTATAAAACACTTACCCAGCACTTTTGTATATTGATCCAAAAGTCGTTAAGCTCTCGTTCTACGAATTAACAAAAAAGTAACACAAGGAAGTTATAATCGTTAAAGTGGGGATCCTGGAAACAGACAGAGCACAGAGCTAAAAGCAGAGCAGGCTGGACAGTAGATGTTGCGGCCTTATGCATGTGCCCAACGGCAGGGACAGGACAAAAGTACATTACTTAGGAGTGTTACTTAGGAACAAAAAACAGTTTGTTAAATATTTTATGACCTGTTACTGCATGAGTGGCAAAGGAGAATTGGTTCACTAATTATCAATCTGTTAGATTAAAATTTTATGCATTTGCCGATCTCTTAAACAAGCATCACTCGATGATGGATTACCTTATTAATACTTAGTTTTACCTAGTTTTGTTTTTAGTTGGTATCTTAATTTATATAGTTTAACCGAGCTTAACATAATAGTAATTAGTATACACCAAATCAGTGAATAGCTTTTTTCGCGCGCTCTGATTGGCTCCTGAAACAGTAAATATTCAAGAATATTTACTGTGTTGAGAAAGCTGTCAAAATGGCGACTCGTTTCGCGACAATCTCGGAAGAAGAAATTCACGAAATAAACAATTCAGCCATTTTACCTTTAAACACTTAAAAAAATCCACTAAATTTGGGATGTATGTATTCACAAGTATGTAGGAAAAAGTTACTTTACCCCAAAATTTCAAGAAAAAGTACAACAATTTAAGTGAGCGCGGGTGTTTTCTTACTTGCGTTTGAAAATTTTAAATTGATAAATAGGCATTTACCTACTCTCACCTGAAATTATTTGACTGATTTGGCATATACAAAGACATTTATCCCCCTCAGTGTCGGTGCCTAGTGTTAGATATTTACCTCGCCGCTTCGCGTCTCGGTAAATATCCACCACTAGTCACCTCCACTTCGGGGGATAACTGCTTAATATGAGTATACTTTTAGTTTCGTATTCAGTATCATATTAAATTTCCCCGATAAGTGGGTCCTTAGGGCCTGCTGAGAAGTCTTGACAATGTAATAAAGTATCCATTTAACTATCTATCTATAAAAAGAAGACAAAACAGTTTCAAAACATGGTCTAGCTTTGAATCTAAAATATTTGTACCCAATGAAAACCAGATCACAGAACATAAGGAAAGTTGTTTATTCTTAAATGAGTGAAGACAATGAAGCCCTTAAAAAAATTGATAAAAGAATGCACCTTCATATAGCACTTCTCCATGTGTCTAACAGCGACTCGAGGAGCAAGGGGCAACCCACAGGTTACACAATAGATCTGAAGATCAGTGTCGCCTTCATTGTCTGCATCTTGATTCTATTAGGTAACCAATAAGATAAATTGCAATAACGTAGCAGCAAGATTACCATCTGAACTTTTTTACTCACTGATAGTTATAAGCAAAATAGAGGCAGCAATTTAAGTTTAACTAGTTTTAGAATAATGGAAAGCTATTTGACGCCGTTTTCGTTATGAATGTTTACGCATAAAGCTTTCCACAGGTGTCACCGTGCACTGTCGTGTTTAGCAGTAGCAGAATAAAAAAGAATCACATAAGCATACTCTCAAAATTGAAAAAGAAATTCCAAAGAAGAAAATAAAACACTTACAATACGCATAAAAATGGTTCACAAAACTAGAGTAAAAGTGTGGCTTTTTATACACACAACAATCCTGAATTGATGACGTAATAAGGGGTATACTTCCATTATTATCGCCACCCATACCACCTCCATCTTTGCTACTATCATCATAATCACAACCATTATCAAAATCATTATCGTTATCATTACCATGAGTATTTTCATTACGGATTTCACTAAAATAATGATCGTGACTGTTATAACCATTGTTGATGATCGCTGTTAACATTAACATTGATGATTAGAAATTCATGAGGTCGGCTCGGTAGCTGTTTTAGTCTGGACTGTACCTCTTGCTCCTCAATTGTTGCATGTTTAGCATTTTCCACAATCTCGTCGAGTTCTTCATTCATCCGATCAAGTTCCATCAACTTGTTGTGGGCCTCCTGCGTGAAAAAGGATTTATATGAAGGTAAAGGTGTGGAAAACCTTTTAAAGTAGGGTTAGGCTGTGGGCTGCAGCACAACATCGACTGGCGCCAACCGTTAAAGTGCTGCTAAAGCCATTTTGCCATTGGTATTTTTATAGCCTTAAGGGCTTTTCCAACACTTCTATTCAACTGTAAATGGATAAAAGTGCTTACCTGGCCATTTTAAGTCCCCAAAATATGCTTTCGAAATAGTGCATTCAGTGCGAAAAAAGTTCAAAACATACGACGGCGATTTATGACGTCACATGGTTTGAAAGGACTTCAAGCTGCTCTATACTAATGTTTACAGCAAACTAGCGTGCTTTTTGCTCAAACACTGGGCCACCAGCCATGCAAACTTCACCATGATCATATGAATTTGACCAGGAAAGTATGATTGATCTCCTGGCTTTCAAATCGTGTTGCATTACAGGTATCTAATAAGCTTAAAAGGTTTTCGCAGCTTTGGCGCTAAAATAAGCGTTTTGACTTCGTAAATTCTCCGGGAATCTCTGCAAAATTAATTCTTAAAACCGGTTACAAGTGTCCCCGCGGAAATTATACTGGTCAAACTTCAATTTTAGACATTTCAAATTAGTTTTAAGATTTTGCTTCAGTAGCACTTTAGACTTGCCGGCGCAAGTCGATTCTAAACTGAGACTCTGGCTACCAATCAGCTCCAGTCCACGAAGCCGTGTTCTCTTCTTGCCGGGGAAGTCTGGACACTAAGACCAGACTGGATGGAAGCCGAAAGCTTTGATAAAACTTTCCAGTATTGCTGGTAAAAAGAGAATATTTCCGTTTTTGATGTTTGTTTTGCCCCACCAGAAGAACATATATTTACGCCTTTTTAGATTTTTCTTGCCATAACTAGTGTTGCTGATAAATTTCTAACTTGGTCTGCAAAACTTCAAAAGCAGTGCTGACACGTTACAGTGACGTACGCGTGTGCTGACGATCATAATTATCAATTATCAAATGGTAGTCCGATATATAGTTGAAGAAGAAACTATTGATTCACAAGTTTGAAAGCTACTATTGGACATATCGAGCGAGCAGTTCGCAAGACGTTTGTTAAACGGGAATAGAATCAGTTACTTAGCTCCCCATGCGACTCTCTGTAGCTCAGTGGGTAGAGCATCTGACCGGTAATCAGAGGGTTGCGGGTTCGACTTCCGTCAGTGACTCAGAATTTTTTCTGAGCTTTCAAACTGGGAATCAATAGTTTCTTCTTCAACAATTTTCAATTGTTATTAAAAACTAAGTTTATAGGTAGCAAAATAAGAGACCTGTTTTTTTACAAGCACTTCCTGGAGTGTGTCTTGTGTCTTGAGTGAGGCGATTGGCTGCGACTTGTTCCACTCTTTCACTCTTTCAGGAAGAAGTTCCTGTATGCGCCTGCAATGTTAGTGACAGTGGACATACGATAACTGTTATACAACTCGAATGTCATGGTGAGTCCATGGTCGTCTTAAGGGAAAGAAGAACCCAAACTAAAATGTCCTGGACTCAAATGTTTGAATTTCTTGAGAATTTGCCTTGTTTTGAACAACTCAACATCAAATTCTTCAAGGAATGTTATGACGAGGCCGGACCTTCACTCAGGGTCTCAAAACAGCTGAGTGGAAGTTGCTGCCTAAGTTGCTCTAAAATTCGCAAACGGCTAAACTTTCACTTCTCTCAGATGAGGCCGTTTAACCGTAGGGTCCGGGTGGCAGCTTCGAAGGGGACCTCGAGTCTTAATGCAAACAAACAAAGATGTTTCTTATGGACCAAACGTTTTTCTCGCATTTAATTTAGAAACTTTATTCTTTTAAGATGTCGTGTTATCACCATGTTCATTGAAATTCCAAATAACGACTAGAAGAGATGCTTTAACATAGACATTACAACAAACTCCTTAAAGTAATAACCTCTCTATTTAAGCTATTTAAGTTTTCAATTTTTATCAACTCTAATTCCTTCGTTAACCCATAAATAGTTTACCTGACGGCAAGCTGGATGCCACATTCATCACCGCAGTACTTCGAGCCTGTGCGGGCTGCCTGTGTACATCCGGGTCCCCAACATTGTCTTAATGCTTCTTCCTTGAATTGGTCCTCCTGTGACCCGTCTAACTGCCCGCTTCCGTCATCCTCACGAGATACGATTCGTTTTCGCTTTCTGCTTCTGTTGCCATGTTCTCCCTTCACTTTGCCCTAAACAGAGCAGACGTGCCAAATAGTGCATGTCAACAACTTTTGCGGAAAAGAACCCCGCAAAATCATCGATACTTTTTCAAACAAGTTTGCCCTGGTTTATGTGACTAAAAAAACACCTTTCAAATGCAGAATTTCAAATTAAGGTAACTCTGCTGGTGGAAAAAAATGCGAATCCACAAGAGCTCGGTTACGTTTTTAGAAACTAAAATCGCATTCAACTTCCCCAAAATTAGTACAGTTTAGGTCTTACCTGGTCTAAAAACACTACTTTTAAAACTTTAGGTATATAGTTTTTAAAAAACTACTGAATGCGTCGGCGAGTAATATAAACTCGAAGTATTATATGATAAATAAATTATCGTCGCCGTGTCTAAGCATCAGATGCTACTTTTAAAAAACTACTGTTAAACTGTAAGAACGTATTTTCTAACGCTCTGTGGAGGATTGTTTTCTGCCCAGTGCTTTCAAAGTCAAAATGAAGAAATTCAACCAAGCGTGGATAAACAGTGGGAGAAACTACGATTCTCTTATGGTAGCCAATGCCTCATCATTTAATTAGCGACGCACATGAACACGGACCGCGGAATATATTTGGTATTGGTGGGGCTAAGGGTCCGGGGGCATGCTTCCCTTTAAAATTTTGAAATTTCAAATTCTAAGATTACCGGAAATGCTTTTTTTTCTATCCATCTAAATAAAATTTTGTCAGCAGATTTAGTTACATTTTTTAATATCAAAAGACAAGATTGCTGAATAAATCGCTATTACTAAAATCTGTTTATTACAAGAAGTACATTCTATGCAAAATTACTGATGGGGCTACAGCCAACCCAGACCCATAGCTCCGCGGTCCCTGATGAATGGATTAACGAGGTTCCCGCTGTCACTATCTACTATAGAGCGAGACCACAGCCAAGGGAACGGGCTTAGCAGAATCAGCGGGGAAAGAAGACACTATTGAGCTTGAAAGGAATCCTCCACTGTATAACATTCTTGGTCTCAAATAAAACTTTTATTAAGTCGCTGTCCATTCCAGCAGCTCAAATTGATAATTCTGTACATAAATCTAACATCAAGCAATTTAGTTTGGTCTTTTCTACGGTTTGAATTTCCCGCGCGATGCCATTTTGAAAGGTGACGTGTTTTGGTTGCAGTGCCAGTTTCCACCCTTGACGAATACAATAGCAATGAACGAGAGGGAGTCTGGCACTGCAACCGTAATCCAGAGAAAATGTAAATAAAGGAACTTTATAGTTGTTATCATGCTTTCTTATGTAACGCTTGAGACAAGATTAAGTGGAAGCAAAAACTTGAACCGTAGAAAACCGCACCTTCCTTGTCCCTGGTTTGTCTCGTTTGGTGTCCTTGACCTTCACAGCGTGTTTCGTCTTCAATGCTCTCTTGCGTTTCCTCAATAGCGCTTCGTGAGCTCGCTGTTCTGGAGTCTAGTGCAGACATTAATAAGGATTAATACAGCTTGAGGCTCAGCATTCTTCAACTTTTGAAATTCAAAGGTATTCAAACTTCTGAGCTTGCTAAACTAGAGAACATCAGAAACATCTTTCAAAACAAGCAAAAATGTATTTTCTTACTTCTTCAAGTGTCTACAACTGGTCAAACGTTTGAATGAACAACATGAAATTAAACATTTCTACTCTTATGGTGAGCACTCTTATAGAGTTTTTGCAACTGGTTTAAAAGTTAAACCGTCTTATCATCACCATCACCATTATCATCTACATCATCACCATCATAATTTCCAACACCATCGTCACTCGTCACCATTATCATCACCATAGTTACATCGCCATCACCACGACATCTTATGAACACAATATGCATACCATTCTTGTGATTCTGAAATAGAATGCGAACTAAAATTCGAGAGCAAAATAAGCTAACAAAACATTCATACCCTTAAATCCGGGCCTGCGTCTGCTTTCGTTGATCTCAAGAGAACCTTGAAGCCAAAGAGGTGAGTAGTTAGTTGGAGTAATTTATGTAGTTCCGACTTCTTACGCATTCTGTTGTGCTTTTCAAAGGGAACTTGTTAAAAACAAAACCTGTAAGTTTTTAAATATTCAACGTTTCCCACAAAAGTAACATGCCATAAATGTGAATGTAGGTTAAGTATCACTCTACCCAAGGGTACATACGAAAGTTATGAGCCCCATGCAAAGTTAATACTTTCAGAGTTTTCACGGGACTGCCAATGCTCATTTGAAAGATTATTGGATTGTGGGTTCAAATGCAACTAAGGTTGATCAATAGCTTTTTCGACAAAGTTTGAATTTTTCAGTTTTCACAATGTAGATTTGACGTAACACAGTCATAGTATAAGTACGTCAAAATCTGCGTTCTCTAATTCGCGTAATTGCCATGGCAACTTTACTTTCATCAAAAAAACTGAAAACCAGACTTTCGCTTGTATTAGAACTAAAATTGAGGAAAATTTTGAAGGTTTTACATCCTGCACTGCCTCATATACAGTTCTAGGTTTGCCGAGATTTTGCCTCCAGAAACAGTAGAGACAGTATTTTAACATTTTAACACGACACCATATGAGCCAAGATGTCTGACATTTTAAAACAGCTAATGCCTTAAACAGTTTACAATAAAGCTTTTAGAAAGTAGAGATCTTCGTGGCTCTCTGTGGAACTCAATGACTTTCTACTGGACCTTAACTTGAAGACAGACTGACTGCCAATACAAAGCTGTGTCAGAAAACTTCCTTTGAATTCCATATCGACATCAATCCCAAAACAATTTTACCGAATGCGAAATCAACTGGCAATCTTACCCAACTTTTTATTGTAAGTTTTACACGGTTCAGCCACTGATAATCATCGTCATCATCATCTTCAGTCTCTTCAGAAATATCATGATTGTTAGCTAAGTAAACCATACACAATGAAATCTCACCCTCGACTTTAAGTAGCATTGACGTAAGCGACACTTTTGCCTCATCTTATTTGGGCCACCGAACTTGCGCATGTCCTAAATGATAAAGCAATGAATGGTGAAGTAGAGAGATGTAACTATCATAGATTCACGGAACATGCCTTAGAAGTATGGTGATAATAATTTCCTCAAGCAAGCAATGGAAAAAACAAATCATAAAGTAAAACCCCTCATTGCCATAACCTGTATAACGCCAATTAGTGTATACCAGTTTGCTATGTGCGATTTGATTGGTTTAGAAATAGTAGATGTGAGAAATATTTACCTCTGAAACAGTAGATAATGAGACTGAAACAAAACGGCGGATGGAAGTAGCTTCCCATCCGTTTCGGATCAAGGAATTGGAAAAGTTTGCCTTAAAAACACGGGTTAGTAATTAAAACAGCCTAAAGAAATTCTGTTTTACGCCATTTACGACATTTTGTAGTTAATAAAATATCAAAACATGTTTGTTGTGTGTTAGGCTGCTCGATCACGCGCGAGAGTCGCCACGCGTAAGTAATGAAAGTGTTTTTTTTTTCTTAAAAATCTTTCGTTTTCTTGAAAAGAAGTTTGTTGCCTTGCTGGTATATACTAAAACACTTATTCTACTTCAATTTCGGTGGATAGTGGCTCAATGAATATCTACCTCACATCTTCAGTGCTTAGTAGATATTCTGCCACTATCCACCTCAGTTGTTATTAATATTATTTGTTTCTACTTTATCTCCTGCCAACTGGTGTTTCTACCTTTCTGTTAATCATTTATCGATTTCACAGCGTGATGGAAAAACTTAAAGAGTTACAGAAAATTATTGTAATGTCACCTTTAAAAGTGAATAGGATGTTAAGATACTAAAAAAGTTTCAGGTACAAGAAAAGTTTTCAAGAAAACCGATTACATGGAGGATGTTAGCTTTAGCTGCAGTACTGAGTACCTTGGCATCATATAACGTCCAAAACTTTAACATTTGTAATTGGTAGATTTCAAGTTTTACTGCAAAACCGTTTCTTCCTTCTTTTCCGGGAGATCGAAAATGTGAATGCGTTCATCAACTGGGAGCAAAAAGGCCCCTCATCCCATTCCTTTTTGTTCCCACCCGCACATCATTTCCTCTTCCCAGTCTCCCATTTGATGAACATGCATGGATTTTTGATCTCCCAGCATAGCAAAAGACTCTTTTGCAATCTTATTTCAAATTGAATTTAAAAGTTCTATTGAAGCTGTGGTTTCCAATAGTCTTATACATGTACATGTACACTTTTCATGAGTGACAATTTAAATGGGCTGCTATTCTTTTTGTTGGTTGTCCAAGGCCAAAAACTTCTCAATCTTTGTTTGTTTCACCTTGAATACAAAAACAGCCAGTGTCCTGAGATGACATGATTGGGGTATAGCATACATATGCTTGCGATCAACTTTCAACCCTGTTGCAGCCAGAGGCTGAATTAGAATGGGCTTACGATGTTGTTAGGGCACTTGCAGACAAACCACTACATTATTTGCATTATTGCTGCTGCAGATCACATTACAAATTCATTTCTCGAGATACTATAAGTGGTTTCTGTGACCAGGTTACGACACACCACAGTCAGCTGGGGTTGAAATTTTGATCAAAGTGTACAGTAAGTTCTTTCAAGTCCACGTATGATGTGGCAAGAAAAGGCCACTCAAGTATTAAGCCATGACAAGGTTGATGAAAGAGTCCAGCTTGTCAGTCAGAGAATCTGAACTGAACCATGCATTTCAGATAGAGTAACTTAATGTTTAATTAATATACTACTTGGTTGATTATTGAACATTATTCTGATTTGAGCAATTTCTTAAAATGATAAACCAAGCAAAAACACATGGCTTTGGTGCATCATGAGTTAAGTATGGTTTCCATTTGATCTGTAACAATTGGCAGCGGTCTGCAGCAGGATTGACAACTGTCTGTGATTGATGAGTTGCAGACACTATATCAAGTGTGTTTCCATATGATCTGTAACAATTGGCAATGGTCTGTGATTGATAAGTCCCACAAGCCTTGGCGAAACTAAAGCGCTGGCACATGGGGGAACAAAAAAATTAGCTCTGTTGAGCAAAAGGCAATTGCTAAGTTTTCAAGCTTCTCTCCTTTTGAGTTATATGAAACTACAGCAAAGGAGAAAAAGTTGAGAAGACACAAGTTTTGGGTCAGGGAAATATTTCTTCAATAACAAGAATGAATTCAATTTCACACTCTGTTTCAAGAACTAAAGCACCACATTAGAGATTATTAATTTTTTTTCAGTTCTCATTGGACAGTTTCTTACACATAGAGGAACAATGGTATGTCAGCAACTGTCACAGACCGCCCAAGACATGTGTTCCCATTAAAAATTTTTTTTGTTGGCAAGGTTGGGAAATTATAATCGAGTTCAACTTTCCAGATCATTCAGATCATGTGTCGGAGACAAATGTTTTGAGTGTTTCCACAAGTAGGGAACATAATGCAGACCATTGCCAATATTGTTACAGATCATATGGAAGCCAGGTTTTAACCCTTTCAGCCCTGGACAGTTTATCAACAACTCACTTCTCCTTACATAACTCAAACAAAGTAATACAATTGGTAATGAGAAATTGGGAGTTGATCAAGTCAAGTATGTTTTGGTGGATGGAAAGCCAAATTCTCCCAAACTGTTTATATAGAAAGTATGGGACTCAGTTAGGAGAACTTACCAACACGACATTTGTCATGCTTGGGGCTTAAAGGGTTAAGCTTTTCAGGGTGTCACTATCGTCAGGGTTAATCCTTAAAAAAACTATGAGAGTGAAACAATTATATGGGATAATCTTACTCGTAATATTTTTGGATCACCTACCTTACAAAAGTCACATTGTCCACAGTCCTCTACTCTTAGACATGCTTCACACTCTCCGCACATGCGCGACGATCGTTTCTTCTCACTTGTCTAAATATCAAATAAACTTGAACATGAACAAACTTAAAAAATACAAATAAAATTTGTTGAAAGACACAGACTTTAACAAGTCAATAAATCACTCCAAATATGCTTTATTGAGCTATTGTCAAGCACACCATTGTCACACTTAGTTTCTCACTGTTTACTGTAAGCTCTGGTGGACCGTCACATGGATGTATATCACACCAGTCTCAGACAGAAGAATGTTGTATACCCAAAAATATCTCAACATTTGAGTTTGTCTACCCGAAAAAACCCCTACTTTTTTTATCATAGCCTGCAGTGATATGTGCATATGTTATTCTTGATTTGCAATAAAGGAAAACAAATTAATAATCTTGGTGTCTTCCAAAGACCCCCAAAAAATATTTTTGGCCACAATTTCAGACCCAAAAAAGCCTTCAAACCCCCTCTTCCCCCCCCCCCCCCTCACCAAATCATCAAAAAATGTGAGTGAGGCATCTAGATCTGGGTCTTCTACAATCTTCAAAGGCTTCAACCTGTTCCACTTCATGTTTTTTCTTCTTCTCTTTCTTTATCTTGTATTTAACACTGAGGCCGGGATTTTCATCTGAAAGTTAAAATAAAACACCACGATAAAGTTACAAACAAAACTGTTCGAGCGATCTGTGTTCATAGCTAAAAATATAAAAATGTTTTTTAAACAGATCTAAAATGATAAGAAAGCAGAGCTCTAAATTTTCGACTGCCTTCTGCAGTCTTCTTCAGAGAATAAAAATATACAACTTCACAAAGTTCACATTTAGCATTCTAAATTTTAAAAGCATTTTAAATCTTTTTTAGATAAGAACACTGTAAATGAACGTGCCCCTTTACCAAGGGTTTATGTTCCACTAATTACCTCCCTGGAGGGTAATGAACAAATAGTTTTTTAGAATGCTTTATGAACATTGCGAAGTTGTATATTTTTATTCTCTGA
Source organism: Hydrozoanthus sils (assembly GCA_027575215.2). Lineage (NCBI taxonomy): Eukaryota > Metazoa > Cnidaria > Anthozoa > Zoantharia > Hydrozoanthidae > Hydrozoanthus > Hydrozoanthus sils. The sequence goes on from JAOBRD020653487.1 coordinate 13,116, forward strand.
AGAAGACTGCAGAAGGCGATTGAAAATTTAGAGCTCTGCTTTTTTATCATTTTAGATCTGTTTAAAAACGTTTTTATATTTTTAGATGAAGTTACAGTAGGACAGTGTTCAAGCCAGCTTAGAGAAACAACGGGGCACCCTGTCACAGGCCATAACAACAGTTGGTTTTGGTGTCTGCACTCTGATTGGGCATTTACAAAGCTAGCATTATGACAAAGAGAACTGAAATTGCTGACTGATTACATTAGCTAAAAAATACATTTGGTTTCAAGTGATCATTCAAAGTGCTCAAGAACTCCGAAAATTATCTTAACTACAGTTATCCTTATAATACAATAAGGCAGAGGCTCTGAAAATGACAGGACACAAGGAAGAAATTCTTCTTTTAAAGCCAAAGTAAAAACATATTATCTTTTTAAGAATTTTTACTGTGCACAACTTAACTTAAGTTATTTTCTCTCTTTATTCTCTAGTTTTTGGCTCTTTGTAAATTTTCTATTATTAGTCCACTGTTAACGTGGTTAACTATACTTTTTATTGACCCATTGTTTATTATATACACTAGAGTATTAAAGATTAAAATGATGTAAAACATATATGCGTAAATTGTATTTAAAGTGCTGCTGGATTTATAGCAGAAGCAGCACTATATAAATATCATATTATCATAGCAGTTGATAAATATCCGGATGCTTAAAAAAGGACAATATTGGGTGCATAGTGTAGCCTATGCAGTCTGAAGGATTAATAACAATTTCATTAAAACTACAATTAAGTTTAAAAAAATGACTGGTCCTACCAGGTCCTGCTATGCTAAAACTACATTAAAGTGCTACATTATTCTCTTGTAGAAAGTCAAATTAAGGTTATTAAAGTTCTAACTAAGCTAAGAGAGTGCGAGATGGCAGCTTTCTACATCCTTGTCAATACATGGTAGCCCCTGCTGCAGAAGAGCTTCCTTATTGTCAGGTCTAAATCCCTTGACTAACCCCCTAATACGTCCATGATGATGTTAATTTGTTGGACATCATAACTAGGGTACTGCTTCTTCACTTCGAATTGCAGAGGGCCATGCTTAAGTGTCTTCTCCTCGAACTTCTTCCCCTGATTCTCTATCCATGGACAGAACATTTCCACAGCTCACACCCTCTTAGCCTTTTGGTCTAAAAATTGAGCATCCACTCAATTAGCCTTGATTATGGTGTGCTCGGCATAAACTGGAACATCCCAAAACGCCATTGCAACAGGTGACTTGTAAACTGGCTGTGGCACTACTGGTGAATACCAAGGAGATACTGTGCCAATTAGACCCAGCTCCCTAGCCATTTCAAAGAACAGGACTTTCAGGGTTGCATTGTGTCTCTCGAGGTACTTAGACTGGGTCAGAGCAGAACACCCCGTCAACATGTGTGCAAGAGTTTTAGGAGATTTCCCACACATCCTACATGTGACATCGCCCGTTGTTGTTCCTGTTTTGTGGACTGTGTATACTTTAGTGGGCGTGAGTTGCTCATACAGCTCCATTACATCAGTGATGGTATGAGTAGGAGCACAAGTCTAATCTTGCAGCCAGGCAAAGCATCCATTCAGGTTTAACTCCCTGTCCTGCCATCTAGCCTGCAGGAACCATCCATGCCACTTCCCATTGTTGATCTTCTCTTTCAATTTTTCCATTTCTCCCTTTCTGAGGTGTTTTGCACCTTTGGACCTTTGATCTCCATCCCAGGATACCTCACTGATTGGCATGATGGGTCAGAATACTCTAGCGACAAGCTCCTGCCAAGTTAATCAGCAAACTTGTGTGCTTCTTTCTTCAGAGACATGTGTCCCTTCTCTACTGCTCTATCTTCGAACATTTGTATTATTATTATTATTATTATTATTATTATTATTATAAGAATGACAGGTGCTGTATATAAATATCATATTATCATTATTATTATTATTATTATTATTATTATCATTATTATTAT
>JAOBRD020653695.1:0-15087 GCA_027575215.2 Hydrozoanthus sils
AGGCGGCTTATATCCGGTGGGAGGGGGGCGGGAGAGGGGGGCTTATAGCAGGAATAAAATATTCATTTGAAAATGGATGGGCTTTCATCCGGGGTGGCTAAAACCGGGGGGGGGGTTAAAGTGGGATTTTACTGTAACCAGTTTTTTTTTTTAAACGTGTTAGCTAGTGACAACACACAATTTTACAATTCAAATCTGATAGCGATTGAAAATGAGTCTAATAAGGTGTTAAACTGGGAAACCATAACCAATCGCGAAAAGATACAGTTTGCTGCAGTCGACAAGTCCGAGTTATAGCTCAGCGAAACCTGACAAGAAATACGAATTACTGGTTTCTTTTGTTGAAACTTTCCAATTATCATGTTCTAACACTATTCAGACACAGCAAAAGCATACTTGTGTAACCTGTGTTACATGTGTTACTTGTGTTACTTTTGTTACGGGGGTTACGGGGGTTACTTGTGTTACTTGTGTGGCTTGTGTTACTTGTGGAGCCTATGTTACTTCTGTTACTTGTGTTACTTTTGTTACGGGGGTTACTTGTGTTACTTGTGTGGCTTGTGTTACTTCTGTTACTTGTGTGGCTTGTGTTACTTGTGGAACCTGTGTTACTTGTGTTACTTTTGTTACGGGGGTTACTTGTGTAACTTGTGTGGCTTGTGTTACTTTTGTTACTTCTGTTACTGTTGTGGCTTGTGTTACTTATGGAGCCTGTGTTACTTCTGTTACTTGTGTTACCTTTGTTACTTGTATAAAAACAAGACCGAAGATAAACATTTCGGAAATCAAAATATGATTTAGACTGTCAGGTACCACGGGATTTTGTGTTACCTGTGTTACTTCTGTTGCTTGTGTTACCTGTGTTAATTCTGTCACAGTATGGCGTCTCTTGTTTGCTCGTCAGTTTCGCACAAGCGAAAAATACTAATGATAAATGCAGCCCACATGTCTGCAAACAAGTTCCGGTAATTGTGCCAGTCAGCTCGTGGGAACAAACTTTTTACACACCTTCAACTCGTGCTCACTTCAAAACCGGGTTGTCATGGTGATGTCGATACTGAGCCATTCACAAAGCCGCGTGATTTGACGTCATTTTATAAACAACATTTCAAGTTTTCATCGACACTTTTTTTAAAGTTTTGGAACTGCTACTCAATTCCGCTGCTACGACCGACTTTTGTGTTGTTTCCCAACGGAGGAGCTTTGGATGTTCAAGATTCTTGCTCTCAAATATAGCTCAAATTTGATGGTTTTCTGCATATAAAATCAAGCAACTCCACGGTTTTAATTTACCGCGCTCCGCAATTTCGAGTGTCACGTGTTTTGAGTGCAATCCCGGACTCGATAAAACACATGCAATAAACGAGTTGGGGGATGGGGTGAAGAGGTATTGCCCTGAACTGAAATACGTCACATTTTATTTTTGGCGGCGCACGGCATGGGAAATTCTAGAGCTTGAACCTTCAGTGGATCGAATTTTTTTTTTTTCAGCATTGAATGCTCCAATCAGAACGGAGTATTTGTAACGACCAGCCAATAGGAAGCAAGGGAACGGGGAGGGTTTCTACTCCAAAGCTTGAACCTTCAACAGATCAAAAGTAATCTGGCAGCATTGATTCTTTCAATCAGGACACAGTATTGTTTTAGGCCAAACAACCGGCCAATAGGAAGCAAGGGGGCCTCTATATAACGGTTACTTCAGCAATCTTCCACACGCTAGCAAAAGAGCGTAGCAAAAGAGTTATTCATCAGTTGTGTAATTTTAATTTAGAAAGTATGCAAGGCACGCTGTCCTTGAGTATGCTAGATGTTATTCTGTCATACCCAGATGCTTTGTTAGAAGAATTAAAAACCATTAATGAACTGTACAGGCTGGAAACGAAACTCATTACGATTGTCATTTAATTCCTCTTGCAGTGATGTGTTAAGATTTAAAACTTCTATGTTGTGCTCAGAGGCAAGACTAGTAGCTTTTTTCGCAGCGGTAGAACCAACAGCATGAAGTATAGTATTCGGTTGAATTTGTTAGCTAGGTAAGTTGGATCTTCGCGGTTTAGATAGTTTTTTCAGTGAGTTTTGAGTTTTTGTGTTACCGATTATGGATTGTTTTCCAAATAGCATTAGTGTTCCCTTTGCTTTTAATAATCTGCGATCTAACATGAGCTTTTTCTGCAAGTCGTAATTCTCTTTTCACTTCTTGCCTGAAAAAATTAAAGCCATTCCAGTGGTAGTTTGTCATTAGTTTTTCTAGCTTTTGCGTGCCATTTGTCACGTGAAATCATAAATTAACGAATCTCTGGAGTCACAAATGGATTAGGTCTTGATTTGATTTTTATTCTCTTAATTGGTGCATGTTCATCTAGAACTTTATAGAAAAGAATGTTACAAAAGTGTTGACTTGATCATTGATTTCGTCATGAAAGAATGTTGTGTAAAAGGGTATTGTAGTTCTTGTAGTAATATAATTTAGTTTAGCTCTTGATGGCTTCAGTACAAGACTACATAAACAAGGTCGTGGTCACTAATCGAACAGCTTAAAACATCATGTGAGCTGACCAAGGAATTATCATTTGTCATAATAATGTCAATCGATGAATGAGAGAAGTCAGTAGTTCGAGTTGGTTTGTCGATAAGTTGGTGGAGATTAAATGTCGACATAAATTCACGTAATGAATTGGCAACGGGTTGATTGAACACATTAAACATCATATTAACCGACCGTACCAAAGAATGATTTACCCGAACCAATTTTTAATGATACTAATTTTAATTTTCAATTTTTTAAATGTTTCAAAACTCTTCTAAGATGCATAAGAAATCAAATTGGTTCCCCTGTTTCTTCATTGTTGATTTAATATTTCTTTATTTTTAGAGCATTTCGTTTTTTACATTTTCCGACGAGCATCCCCCTAGCCTTGTAACCCTCTCCTTTTTACACCAAATTATCCCCCTCCCCTTCCCCCCTCGGTATGAAGCCTTCGCAATGACAACAAGAGATTCATTAATCCTTTTTCTTTCGTCATGTGGATCTAATTGTTATCCTGCTACGGATTAATCTGTTATCTTTGCGACTTTGCAGGGGATATTGCATGTCAAAGGGGCTCTGTTGTTAAACAAAGAAAAACAAGCGTCCTTAATTAAAACTTCTCTGCAAATTGTGATTAAAAAGTTAATCCATGCATGGAACACTAGTTTATGTACAATAGTAACAAAGGTTTAAGTCTGTGTAACAATTGGAAAAAGTTTTATAACGAGCGCTGACATCATAGCAGAGCTTACGTATTTTTTATAAAATTTGATTTAAACTGTTTGGATATACGAACAAGAAATTTAGGTCGCGCCGTAATAAAAGGTAATAAAAGCAACATTTAAATGCAAGCTACAAATGATTCTCAGCGCCCGCTACATTAAAAGCAGACATTTTAATCGTTTTTCAAAAGCTTTAGTAATCTCTCGACGGGTCCAAAACACTCATGATAATTTAGTCAAGATAAAAGGAAAGTTTTCACTAATCCTGTTTTAATCCGAGAGATTGTTATTACTTTTGGTTCAATATGTGCACAAGACAACTGTCTGAGGAAGTTTTTGATGCCTTCTCACCAGCGTCCATCAGAGACTGCGAAGGTAATTCAAAGTTTGGTAAGTCGATTCTTTTGCTAAACTTCACTCCTTATTCATTACTGTGAATTGTTTTGCTTTTCTTTTGTTCAACCCTTCAACAACTATACAAAGTCATGTAAACACAACTAAGTCACTCGAATCCGATAAACTGCCGGGTTACTGTACTCTCTCTAACGCCGAGCAAAGCTTTTGGCGAGAAACGGTTTTAAAACAGTGCTTGAGAATCGTGTTGGGGAAAAGTGAGTATGTTCGATTGAAGCAATAGCAAACAGGCTAGTATTCTTGCGTAAACAAACACCGTAAAGAATAAACTATAGCTAAATGCTGGATGGCGGTGATTTGCAGATGGAAATGGTTATCTAAAGTCAGCGATTTTTTTTTCGAAGAATCATCGGCAAACCAACGCGGGCAACAAGCAAACGCAGATACTAATTTATAGAGGAATCTTCTCTATAGGAATCTTCGAAATAAAAACAAAACATAAAATTAGGGTCAATTTTAACCATAGAACTTATACCACACTCGCTTTGCAATATTTTTGCTCCTACACATCTCCAGTTAATCCAAAACTTATGTCCTCCAAGACCATGGGCTGGTGTTTCTCATGCAAATACACGCTTTTTCATGTTTTTTTTATAAGAACCAGTAAACTTTGCCGAGGGCACATTGTTCTTAATTTTTCGGCGTTTTGAGCCTCAAATTAAATTGTTCTTAAATTGTTCTTATTTCTACTATATGTGTTTAAATCGAATAAAAACTAAGTCTATGAGGTATTGCAATACATGCATTGGAAAATAAATTGTAAGGACTAACTTCGGGGCAAGTATACGTTTACAGTGTATATATATTTTGAAGCAATGACTGATTAAAAGAAAAAAAAACTGCCAAATCATTTCTGTATTGCTTAGTTAAAGATCGAAGCTTGATAAAGTTCTAAAGAAAAGTAGTTTATATCCACCCGAGCCTCAGCTTGTTCTTAACTTATTCTTAAATATTGGCCAACTGAGCCTCGTTCTTATAAACGGCTGTTCTTAAAAAGGTGTGTAGGGTTTCAGCTGAAAGGTTCAGCCGATAAGCACGATAACCAAATTAAGGTAAACAACATCTGCTTTTTACTGGGGTATAATTTCAAGTTTTAGTCAGTATTATTATGAATATTTTAATTTATATTTTGTTGTTTATTGCATGTTGTCATCATTATCATCATCATCATCATTATTATTCCTATTTTTGTTACTATCATTTTATATATGCGACTAAAAAACAGAAAAAGGCTTAATTTGTCATACCGGGGTTTAGAGGTTCTAATTTAGATGAAAACTATTCAGTTTTAACATAAAGCTCTGTACTTAATCAATCTACCTGACTTGTGTGACCAAATTAGGGTATTCCATTTTTATATTATGTCTCATTCAAATACTTTACACTTTTTAAAATAGTTTATGACTTCCCTTGGTGATTTCAAATAGAGAGAGTTTTAATCTTACGCTAAACACTAAATAACTATTAGCTATACAATTACCGGAATCGGCGCCGTGGCCGAGCGGTTAGTGTGTTCGGCTCGTAAACCTAAGGTCGCGAGTTCAAGCCCCGGCCAGACCACTGTGGACCGACCACTGTGTTGTGTCCTTGAACAAGACACTTGAGTAACAGTTCTGCTGGGAAGCTAACCTGAGATGGATTAGTGTCCTGTCCAGGGGGAATCAAAGACTCTCATTCGCTTAACACTACGGAAACCGGAGATAAGCGCCGGCCTAATGGACCAGTAGGCTCGAGAAAGGATTTAGCTTTTAGCTTATACAATTACCGGACTAAATAAGTGTTAAATAGCGGTAGCCCTGAACTAAAAAGGCTTCTGATCCAACATGAAGTTAAGAAACCCAAGTTTAAAAAATGACTTATTGGAGAACAAGAGAAAAATTCATTTCGTCTGTTTACCTAATCTATATATAACTGCATGCGTTTATGATTTTTTTTTTTTAGTTTAGAATCAAACCACGTCAGACTTACAAGCCAGTGCATGTAAACAGATTCTGGTTTCTAAACAATGTCAGGGAACAGCAATCAAGCCGGGGGAGGATTGGGCCCCAAAACTAGGCAGCCGCGCCCCAGGCGACAGCTGGTGCTAAAGCGACACAGTCTCCCCACAGGTTTCACTGGACTTGGATTGAGGGAGATTCTTGAGTCTCGGCCCCAACTGAGGACCTTCAGCAACGTACAGGATATGTTGAGGGAAATCCTCTTGGCACAGAAACTAAACACTATCAAAGAGTATTACCTTAATGGTCGTAAATATACTGTACATGTGCTTCACGATACTGAGTTTTGAATGCGCACTGAGTACGCATTTCACAGTCAAGTTTACCGCTGTTGATGATGACTGCATGTGGCTTCACTTTTCCTGGATCGGTGAACCTTGTCCAGAGGGAAGTCATACATGGACGTGAATCTCAGGACCTTCTAACACGAGCAGTGATCTATAAGCAGAAATACCACACCCAGTTAGATATTCTAAAATGCAAGATTTTTTGGTATGGCTGGCCGTTTGTTTTGTGCACCCTTAAACTTGTTGGAGGAGCAGTGGCCGAGCGGTTAGCGTGTTCGGCTCGTAATCCTAAGGTCGCAACTCGAGCCCCAGCCAGACCACTGTGTTGTGTCCTTGAACAAGACGCTTTACCCGACTTTGTTTCAGTTGACTCAGCTGTATAAATGAGTACCAGTTCTGCTAGGGCTAAGCTGCGATGGATTATTGTCCTGTCCAGGGGAGTCAAAGACTCTCATCCGCTTAACACTACGGAAACCGGAGATAAGCGCCGGCCTAATGGGCCAGTAGGCTCGAGAAAGGATTTAGCTTTTAGCTAAACTGTCCATAGCGTCTCAAACTACACCATAACACTGGTATTGCCTTACAAAACTTTTCTTATCAGCTACATAAAATTGTTCTGATTTTAAAAGTGCAGGGAAAGTCGGCATCTGTGTAAGGCGAAAGCGTACAGATGAGTACAATAATGTATACTATACTGTACTGTTTGTCTTCGAGTCTTCATCAGGCGATGGTGTAGGCTAGATTGACGGCTTGTCTTTACAATGTCGGCGGATTTGCGCGGAGGAGGGGGGGGGAGTACTCCCTAAATTGGAGTGGTAGGTATGACGGTCGTATTTTTTAGGGGTTGAAATAGTCAGTCCGGTATTTTTGAGGATTTGTTTAACGAAGATTTGTGTTTAACCAAGAGCCTGTTTTTTTTAGCGTTGAAGAACACGAAGCTATTAGACTGCTTACAGTCCCTTATTTTGGTAAACGTGCGTACTGGTAAGAAGTGATTAAGATGAAAGTCCTTTGGCGAACGCTCTAATACGCGCGCGTCTATATTCATGTTCCCTAGCGCAAAGGCGAGGGGGCTGCGCTTAGCTTTATATGATATATATATATATATTTACAGTACAGTGTTACTGTTAAGTCTAGTGAGAATAAAACACGAACTGATTGCCAACTCTAGCAAGTTGTTTGTGTAGAGTTTGTGTAGAAACTCGTAAAACGTTCTATAACTTTTTTGACAGTGGTAGTTTACTACTAAAACGCACGTTAGTTAAAGTGTCTTGAGATGATTGCAAAATCAATGCGTGCGTACGTGCACGTGGTGATAAAAAACTATTTTCAAAATTTCCTCTAAAAAAATATTTATTCCAACTTCTAGACCGATGATTATTGATACCACTTTCACTTGATTTTTTGTCTGTTTATTTAACTGTTTTTCCTCAAGTATTTACGTCATGGTTTTTTTTTTGGCGTGCATGTTCAAAGTTTAGTTTTCCTAGATTAACTTATATTCAAAGGTTCATTAGCGTCTATTTCCTCTTTTTTGGACGAGAGACAAAATATTATCGAGTAAATCATATTCCAGTTTGTACGACCACAGGCGGCCCAGGCACAAAACCAGTGTGGACCTACAAATACAGTCTTTATATGGAACCACGAACAAAGTAAATTAATGATTCGATTCTGTTTTCAATAAATTTTTACTAACCTTGGTCTGATGTTGTTTATGGTAGTCTGTTTCAGATCCTTTCTAGCTGCTTTTTTTAGGTTTCTAAGCTAATTTTGGTGCCCTCTGGGTTCGATCGTAAAAAGGGCACCAAGGATAGTTCATTTTTATTGTAAATCAATTTTTCAATTTTACTTCGTTCGTGGTTGGATGCAAGTATACTGTATTTGTAAGTTCTTACTGATTTTGTAAACGGGGCCGCCTGTGGTCGCACAAACTGGAATTTTTTTTTGCTCGCTCTATTCCCCGCGCGTCCAAACCCTCATGAAAGACTGTATTTTATGAGGTGACCTCACCACCAAAGGTGGTTTTCATGAGTGCAATAATTTAGTTAATTAAAATAGTTGAGTTAACTTAACTCGCGTTAACTATTATAAAATCATAAAATACGCACATGTCCAAAAAATAACGCTTCTTAAATATACTATACTTATCAGCACACTTGATACTAACTGGTAGTGGTAGGGAGTTCAATTCCTTGACAAATTACAGATAGCTTGATGTATTTGCCCCCTACTAGTTGTAGTTCTTCATCATTCTGATGAAGCCTTAATTAGTTAATCTACAACTGAGTACTTGTAAGAGAAGGGCGGCGAAACGCAAATGTATTTTGATAGATTCTTAACGCGGGAAAACCGTATTGAAGCGTTTTATAGATTTTTATTTTTTTATCAAATTATTTTATTGCCTTGTTGTTGATATTATATCCGTATTCACCCAAAAGGATTCCATATTTCTTCGCTGGCGAATTGCTGTTCAAACAATAAAAAGAATTGTAATCTCCTCAGTACTAGTACTTTACATTTCAAAACACCACTTATTAGGCACGTCACATCTGTTGCACTTGATTTTTCTCAGTGATTTCACTGTCACTAATTTTCTTTGAAATTCAACTAAACAATCTCGTAATGGTGGGAAGTCAAAAAGATATTGATACAATTAGTGTGAGTCGATAAATGAAGGACATATATTAAAAGTTTTTCCTTGTAAGAAATTAACAAATTTTGAAAATACTATGCCATTTTGATATCCTTTCAATATTAATGCAGTTTAGCTTTGGAATAATTTCACTTATAGTTTCAAACTTCTTCTATATGCATTCCCGGAGCTTAAAGGTGAATCAGCTTTGTATACATATGAACTCATTGTTCAAACACGGATATCTTTTCCTTTCAAACCACGGCACTTGTAAAATAATTTGTCGTTGGTCGTTTCACTCTGTCCGCTAGGAAATGCACGTCCTCCAATGTTGACGATGTACTGTAACCCAATTTAAAGCCAATAAATTGAAGCTGTATTGTCTTGCTGAAATTAAATAATTATTCCTCTTATGAAAATGTTTCCGCTCCACGTCGTCAGTTCACCGGCTTACAAAGTCCACGAATCATAATTCAGTATCTTCAAGTACGTGAACTCTCAATGTAATGCCATTAAGCGAATAGCTTCTTAAAGAAGACACTTGCTGGTTTTGCAAAATTTCTTGTAAAATTTCGATAGCCTCTTCATTCACATTCGTGTGTTTGGTTGTTCGCGTATCGTTGCTGCCAGAAGTATCAAGTTTGGGCGAATTTCTCACGCGGGTTACTTTAAAAGAAAAACTTCTTTTTCGGCTAAAAGAAGGCGTTCTAAACGACAGTCTTCTCTTTTGGAACATTGACGACATCTTGAGTTTAGCTACCTTTTTAAATATATAAAAAAAACTACAGTTTAGCGTTGCGACATCTGCTTCAGTTCGTCTCTTGGTTTTTTGAGCTTGAGGGTGTGTTGGTATTGGCGTCTTTTCCGCAACAAAGTTGATAGATACGTCACGGAAATGACCTTTCGCGCTCGTTGCTTCCCTCAGTGAGACGGTAGGCCTGTCTGCAAAAGGGCAGAAATGTTTGACAGCTGTGCATGCCATTTTGCACACCGAGTTCTTTCACGTACGTACATGAAGATAATTTGCTTCGAACATGCACTTATTCTATAAAAGCCTACTGCACTAAGCCGTTTCTCGATATATTCGTCATTTTTTCAGTTCAAATTCCGTGTTTAGGCCATCTAATAAGTTTTCATTTTTGATTGATTAAGTAATTGGAATCCATGTGACTAGTTATGCCAATTATGTCGTAGCTCGCCTCTGTTCTTGCGTATGATGTACAACTGAGAAAGTACACGTAAATCATCTGGCCGTTAAAATCAAAAGGCAATTTGTTGGTTTTCGGATAAATCCGTGGAGTTCAGATTCTAATTAATTTTGTTAAACGTAAACCAATATTTATATACATTGACATTGTATTTACCAATACACTTACCTGTACATCTCATCTTAATATTCACTAGTTCAGGTAAGTTCGTAAACTCACTGAATAACGTTCTTTCGTTTCAGACTGAAACTTTGAAACTTCATTAAATTTCAACCTTGAATATTGCGTTATTCGTTCACTCACTATCTTGGTTATTAGCTGCTATCATATATCAAATCGACCTTATTTATAGAAACTGACCGTGTTTAGTGTTGCAATACTAAAAAATAGGTGGTCAACGACTAGATACACAAGAACAAAGACTCGAACAGGGCTCAAAACACGAAAAACAATCTCAAAACTCGAAAACAGGGCTCAAAACAAGAAAGACAAACTCACAACTCGAAAACAGGGTTCAAAATCAAACACGAAAAACAAACTCACAATTTATTACAAGTATCAAAACGCGAAAAAACGAACTAACAATTAAAACTCGAAAACAAGGCTCAATCAGTCGAAACACGATAAATAAACTCACATCTCGAGAACAAGCTCAAAATACGAAAAAAAAACAACAACTCACAGTTAACTCAAAAACAAACGCTCATGACACCATGCAAGTGTAGTCACAGTAGATAAGTCACGTGCATTGAGCACATGCAACAAGAGGTGAATTTTCCTCACAGGGCAGTTATGAAACAACATCTTGAGGCTTGCATTGAAGCTTACTGTCATAATAGAGAGTTGAAATTCTTTTGTAGCTCCATTTCAGTTGAAACGAAGAACATTGTCAAAAGTTGCTCTTGTTTTGAATTCAAAGCACGTACACTTAAAAGTTGAATGAAAAACTTTGTTTTGTGTGAATATAACATCTACTGGGACAAGTTACTTAGAAATTCAGGTCTTCTCCGTTGACAAACTACGTTTGCGATGATGACTATGATTATGACTTCAACCTCGACTACGATTACTCTTGTTAATACTTCGATGCTGGTTCCTTTTATACAGATTAGAAACTCTTTCTTTATTTGACCTGTAATTTTAATGTGTATATTATTTTAATTTAAAGAAATCGCACGACTTTTGAAGTAATTTGCACTATGTGTTTTTCAAAAGGCTCAAATCGCATTCGTCCTAGGGGCTCATGCAATTTTGATACTTCTTGAAAACGAACTCGTGCAAATTATTTCCAAATTGAACTAGAAGTCATGTAACTACCTACTCTAATATACACAACAAAATCAGTACAGAGCAAGTTGTATGGAAAGTGAAAAAGTCTCTAATCAGTAAAAAGGAACCATCATTGAAGATTTTACAATAATGTATAACAGTAGTCGTGGTGGCGAGATTGAAGTCGTAAAACGAAGTCGTATTCGTTGTCGCAGTCGTACGTAGTCGTAATTGCATTTGTATATAAATCGTAGTCGAAGTAGTCGTAGTTGTCACAGTCGTAGTTGGCATATTGGTTTAGTCGTACTCCAAGTTAAGTCGTGGTTGAAGTCGTATTAAATCGTAGTCGTAGTCATAGTCGAAGTCGTAGTAACAATGTAGTCGAAGTTGTAGCCATAGTTGTAGTCGTAGAGTAAATTGCACTTAATTAACTCTTTTTGCACTGAATTAACTCTTCGCACTGTGTTTTACGAAGAACAGCACTGCTGTCAACCACTCAGAATCGAGAAATTTAGTTACGTAATATTATATAAATTGTAAAAATGATTTTCACCACCTTCGGCGATAATGGATTGCTAAAATTGTTTCAGTTTTGAACCAAGAGAATTTGAACTTCCCCGCACTGATTGAATTTCTGAGCTTGTTCTTTATATCTGGCCAAAATTGAGCATCATTGCACAGGAAAAACTGGGCCAAGCTAACACAAAGGATTGCATCATACAAATTTGGTAAAGCTACTACATGCATCTGCTTACAACTGCTATAGGAGCATTTTACATCAGTTGTTGAAAACGAGGTAGCTATGAGACAAAGCTTATTTTAAAAAAACTCATGTCACGAAGGTGGCTGATTCAAAGAGGTTTAATTTTTGACAGATATCCCTTTAAGATCATGAAAATATGATATGGAGTATAGTTTGACGTCTCATCCAAATATATCATTTCCGCCGGTTGTATTGTTTATTGTGGGTGATTCATCCAAACTTGAGAACACTGTTAAAGACTATTTACATAGAAAGTAACAACTTCCTAAAACTGAAAATGTGAAAATTGATTTGTCGGCGTCTTTAAAGCATGTTAATAAAATGCGCGAATATCAAAAAAGTGTTTCGCATTGCGCTAACTTCGGTTTTTCCAAATTAACTCCAAATCCATATTTAGCCTTATAACAGGATTTGGAAGCAATTTTAGGTAACGTTATCGTATTTATAGCCGTTCTGAAGAAAGAAATTTGCATTGTAATCAGGTTATAGCATATGTAATAAATCATTGAACACTGGTTCGCGTTCATATACAAATTAACTCCTTAAATCAAATCCTGTGTTTATTTAGCCTTGTAACCGGATTTGGAAGCAATTTTAGGTATCGTTATCGTATTTTAAAATAGCCGTTCTGAAGAAAGAAACTTGCATTGTGATCAGGTTAGAGCATATGTAATAAATCGTTGAACACTGGTTCGCGTTCATATTCGAGGTTATCAGATAATTAATCTTGAGGGCACATTTCGTCAACGTACCTGAATCTTGCAGATATATTTGTGACTATACAAGTTTGTTGCACTAAATGCTGGTCAAATTGCAAACACAGGGCATTGCGTCGCTTTGAAATCGAAAATAAATGTTGTTCCTGAGTTGAATTGAAAAAGTTGAGTGTAGCGCAGTGTGTGTTTAATATGGGAAAAGTGTAAACACGGCGTCTGTCATCGCAACGAACGCAACTAAATGATTAACAATTATTTCAGCGGTGAACGGAAGCAAGTTAAATGTTTCCTGATTGGCACGAAAAGATATGCATGTTTTTAATAACCACCTTGGCAAGCACTGCAAAAACTTTTAACAACTCAAGTGTTGCTTTCCGCTTGAAGTCACGTTAACTGAACAATTATGTTCGTAGATTTTAACATGTACCATTAAATAACCAAGAATTTACTCGTGAGATATGGCTTCAAGTTTAACAAGTGCAAGAGTTGACAAGGCTATGGGAGAACAGCCAACATGCTTTAAAGGATTTGGGAAGATTGTTGGAAAACGAAACCTGAGCGCTCAGGAGGAACTGGCAAAGCTCGTTGAGAGTGGTCAGTATGAAGATCTGGAGATACTTTACCAAACGTGTCAGGAGCGAAACGATCGAGAAACTGAACTCGCAAACATTTTGATGCAAATACTTCAAATTCAAGACGTTCAGACAAGTAAAGAGTACACTTTAAATGGCTACACATTTACCGTATTTGTTGTCGAGGACACAGAATTATAACTGCTAGAGTTGGTTGTTTTTAGCACGATAAATTACAGTATCACTGTTTTGTTTGGTTAGCCTACAAGCCGGAGGCATGTGTCGTGAGAAATAAAACGGAAAAGTATAAGGAAACAGCAGCCATGATTTGCTGGCTTTGGTTTTAATCAAACTTCTTGTGGTGTCCCATTCTAAACCACTGTTTTCGGCTGGTGTGGCCCTTTCGCTTCTTTTTACTTACAGACTGGAGCTTTACATCTATGTGGTTTCAAAACTGACGAGAAGCGAAAAAAACTGACATGCAGAAATATGTTATCAAATTCAGTTGGACACGTCCTCGCATATATCCTTGCAATAATATAAGTACTAAGTACAAAAATGTCAGTTAGTTGTAAAATAGAGGTTTAGCAAGTTTTAGCACAAAGATACTTGGTTGACTTCGCTTTATTCCAGGCGTTATTCTGACCACATTTACCGCTGACTGTGGGAGTCGATAGGTCATGGAAGTGTTGTAAGAAATGTGCTTGCTGTTCTTCACTTGACTATATATTTATTGTTCAATTACTCTGCACCACAGACTGATGAAAAATTATTCGTATAACTGAGCCAACAGACAACATTTTCAAATTTCAACTTTGGTTGAAAAACGTTAAGTCTATGACAGGTATGTTGTTTTTTTCGTGACACAAAAAGGCACTATTATAAATGTTGTCGTTTTATGTCAAGGATTTTTTTATATTGTTTTTGGTAACATCTTGAGAAAATCTCTCAATCAGCAATACCTCAACTGTTTGTTTTCCTATCCATGCAGAGTAAGCACATTTAATTTGCGACGAGGTATACCCGTATAATTTTTGCCGGGCTGTCGTAAACAAAATTGTTAAAAATCAGGTCATAATCTTTTTTTGCAAATGCATGCATTATCTTTGCTCCCGTCAGTCGAGGATATTGTTCTCAGAATGTTTGTTTTTCACGAATTACTAATTTCACGTTCGTTTAAAGATAATCATTCTTATATGTACAGTTGAAATAAGGTGGCAGTATGATATATATATAAAGAAGAACTTCGAATTGTCTTTATTGTAAGGAAAAAGCTGTCGTCACCGATTAATTGAGTAAAATGGATTAAGTCTGATCCTCCAGCGTATTTCAAAGTTAGGCTGATCATCTTTTATTCCTGCAGAATAAATATCAAAACTCCAATTTTTTTTTGGCTCAGACAGTATAATGGTTAGCGCAGGAATTGAACAGTTTGCCTCGGATGGATGGATTGATGGATTGGCGGACAGACAGACGGGTGGGCGGATGGATGGATGGACACGGGTGGGTGGATGGATGGATTGACGGACGAACGGACAGATGGATGGATGGATGGATTGGCGGACAGACAGATGGATGGGTGGATGGATGGACATGGATGGATGGATGGGTTGACGGATGTATAATGGATGGATGGATGGATGGATTGGCGGACGAAAGGGTGGATGGATGGATGGATGGATATGGGTAATGAATGGGTGGATGGATGGATGAATTGGCGGACGAAAGGGTGGATGGATGGATAGATGGATGGATGGATGGATGGATGGATAGATGGATGGATGGATAGATGGATGGATGGATGGATAGATGGATGGATGGATAGATGGATGGATGGATGGATGGATAGATGGATGGATGGATGGATAGATGGATGGATGGATAGATGGATGGATAGATGGATGGATGGATGGATGGATAGATGGATGGATGGATAGATGGATGGATGGATAGATGGATGGATGGATAGATGGATGG
>JAOBRD020653800.1:0-15087 GCA_027575215.2 Hydrozoanthus sils
GACTATGAATGAAAGACTGTGCATGTAGCTATTACTGTTACTGTGACCCTAGATGTGATTGTGTGTGTGACCGTTACTGTGACTATAAATGAAAGACTGTGCATGTAGCTATTACTGTGACTGTGACCTTAGATGTGATTGTGTGTGTGACCGTTACTGTGACTATAAAAGTGACTTTGCATGAAGCAATTACTGTTACTGTGACCCTAGATGTGATTGTGTGTGTGACTGTTTTTACTGTGACTATAAAAGTGACTGTGCATGTAGGTATTACTATGACTGTGACCCTAGATGTTAATGTGACTGTGACCCTACATGTGCATGATTGTGTATGTGGCTGTTACTGTGACTATGAAATTGACTGTGGGTGTGACTATTACTGTGACTGTGACCCTAAATGTGACTGCGTGTGTGACTATTACTGTGACTATATGAAAGTGACTGAGCATGTAGTTATTACTGTGACAGTGTAACCCTAAATATGACTGTGTTTATGACTTTTACTGTGACTATGAAAGTGACTGTCTAATGTGGCTGTGTACGTGACTGTTATTGTGATAATGACGTTAGCGGTAACTTTGGTTATCATTCTGTTTAAAGCTGTTGGCCTCGACTGACCGCGAATGTAGCTATCACTGTCATTGTCATCAGTGTCGAATGTCATCAAAAATACAACTGTGATTGGTAGCTGTCCGTAGGTTCACATTGTAAAACATAAAGTGCTGTCAAGGGATAATTATTCAGTGCTTGTACTTAAATATTTAACGAGTTTAATCGTTTCACGAAGCCGATTATTTGATATTGCTTTTTTTACGTAATTTAAAATAACTCGATAATCACCTTTGAGGAAATACCATTAGACATGTCACATGTGTATGGGAACTGTAATAAATTAGCCGAGGTTGCCGTTAGTTATGACAAACTTTTCAGTTTCGATCATTCCTTCGAGGGCATTGGCTTCCTTTTTTTCTTTGTGCGTATGTTTGACTTTTTTTCCGTTCAATGATTTCTTAAAAAGTTAATAGTGTGCACGACATGCCATAATATCGGCAGCTCGCAGATTATGTCAGTTTCCGGTGTTTAGGGCGCTGTTAATCATTTACACAAACAAACCGTCTCGCAATGTATTCTGTGTACTAGTCAACACTTAAGTCATTAATTTAGTTATGGATAGAAGCATGTCAAGCCTATTATCCAATCAAATCTGCCACAATCTTGTCTTTAAAAATCGTCGCATCTGAGTTTGACGGGGATAGTTTAGCACACTCGTCATTCAGTTATGAAGTTTCGCGCGATTTACGAAATTTTCATCGTATTGTTTTCTGTCTTATTTTTTCTGTGGTTACCCACAAAGGCTACCAAACGCAATGGGTAAGATAAATAACTCCTATGAGACTTGATGAAGTCTGGCATCGTCAGATTGGCTTAAACTTTATCCTGGAATGAAACAGGACTGGGCCACGCGGCCAATCCGTTATCACGTAATTCGGATTTATTTTACATGTCTGTATTTTTCACTTTTCTTGATGTAGCCGCAGCCATAAGGACGCCAAACTAGCCTATCGTGGACAGCTCAAGGGACAAATTATTCTTGGTTCTACAGTAGGTAAAGTGAAACTCGGAGAGGTGTATTTGGCCGGGGTTGAAGGCTTGCGAGGAGAAAGGGTAAGATGTCAAATTGAATATTTGGTTAGTGTTCAGGTACCGCGCCGCCTGCCTGGCCTGTGTCATTCAGTGATCATATTAAGATCTATTCGGCGCGATTTCGCCGTCGTTGTATTGCGCCTTATCAATTATCTTGTTATCGCAGTAAATAAATGGTCTCGCCTGACCTCGCTTTATCATTACAAGGAGAAAAGGAGAAGCGATAATTTTCTTTGCTGCCCTCTAGTGTTTGACGCTACAGATATCTTAACATTGTTATTGCTTCTTGGCTTTGAGAGTTCCATTATGAGATTGTAAGGTGATATGTTAGTCGGAGCTTTAAAAGATTGTTCGAGTGACACTGTGAAGGAAGAATAACCTCTAGAGCTGACCTTGAATTTGGAAAGCTTTTTGTGTAAACATTTTTGTCGTTCTTTCTGTAGTGATTCTGAATAAAACATTAATAATCTTGTTCAATACAGGACCTTAATAACAACTGAGTCTATCTCTTTATCTCCAAGTTTGTCGGGAAATAATTGTTTGAAAATGTTAACTAACTAACGCCTTCAAAACATAACATGTCACACTTCAGCGCTGTGCTTTCATCGCTGAAAAGTGACGATCTACATTCAAAGCGCGAGAGACGCGCGGTATTGGGTTTTGTTAGGAAATGTCAAATGATCTTTTGTTTCTTATGTGCCGACATTCTTGTGAACACGCAAATGGGACGCAGTCTAAATGTCCTCCTTTCAATAATTAAATCTTGTCCCTTTGTTTTTCTCCAGGGTGCACGAGGGCCACCAGGGAGAAAAGGACCAAGAGGGCTACCAGGTACAAAGGTATTATTACTATTACAAATCTAATAGCTTTGACCTGAAGAATCTAATTTATTTTGCCTCATCAATTTGAGTAAGTCCTGTTCGTCAAAGAAAATAAAACTGACGGCCTCTGTTTTGTTGCACGTTTTTCTCTTTAGTTTTATAAGATTGGTTGTTAGCGACTTATAAAAGTCAACAAATGCCGGCAAGCTTTTATTAAATCCCCGACAGGATACAGACACTCTGTTATAGCTATGTTACACCCATATATGATATAACTCAAGTACATGTTTTCCGTAAACCGTCTGTTTATGGTAAGCCACACCACAATAGAGGCGGCATGTTCGATGTCGGAACAGGAGAGCATTTGATTCCAAAAGTGCTGATATTTAATTTCTAAAAATGCGCTGTTCCATATGGCCGCCTTCTGTCTATCTACATACTACTTCTGGTTTAAAGATTAGGGAATAAATCACAAGGGGTTAAATGAATCAGGTCTGGATTTTCAGATCCATCATTAAGTTAAAGAACGCGCGGAATCGCTCGACCAAGACAAAATTGCATTTATTTTCTTGGTACCACGCAAGCTTAAAAACCCATTACCAACATTCGAGAACGTAGCTATATAAAGTTTTAGCAGCCTTCACTTAAATTTTTAATTGGCTGTGGTAGGTCTTAGGTCAATCGTGTGCCAATTGGTCCTTTGAAACGAGTTTGTTGAAGCTTTCTATCACCGTATGAATCCGGAAACTCGTTTTTAAATATAGCTCGATACTTGAAAAGCTTTTAATACGACGTCGTTCTTATTTACAAGCAGAGGAAACTTAATAAGAGTTTTAAGAAGCTGAGGTGACCTTAAATTAAGAAAAAAATAAAGAATAAAATTAATTTGGGCTCAGGATTATTGAAATCGCATCTTAAGAGAAAAGAAATAAAGAAAATCTTTTTTGGCTATAACGAAAATTAATGGAAGGGTGTTATGCCTTGCAATTGCTATTGTGTGATGATCTTTAAGAATGTTACTGGTACTTTGGTACAGAAATTGGTAAGACTCAGATAAACGCACATAATAATAAAAACACAATTATTAACTATTGGTAAGGTAACTTAGCAAAATATAAACTAAACATATTAACTTGGAATACATTTTTTGAAAGCTGCCTTTTTCAATTTTCAAAATTTATTGGGATAATTCAGCAATACATGCACTTTGTCAACAAATTTTTAAAAGCACCTTTCTCACTTGCAGTCTCAGATTGTATAAGGAAATTCGGCAAAATACAAACAGGAATACTGTACCATTACTAATAAAACATTTTTATATTTGCCAAAATGTATTTAGACTTTTGCTAACAATGACATTTTGCGGTAAGCCTTGTAACTTTGTATGAAATGTATCATAAACATTTTTGGAAGTCGAGTCTCAGGTTTCACAAAAACATTTTTCACGTCACGGCTTTTTAATTGATAACCTAAGTGTTGAGTAGAAAGTCAGTTAAAGAATTGCTTGCGGAGGTTTGCAGTTCTTATTTCCGCACACAGTTGCCTTAAGCAGTTTTGAAGCACTGCTAATTGCTGGTTTTTAAATGTTTTATTCGGCATTGCTTTGTCGCTTTTGTCGGAATTCTTGTTTATCGAATTTTAAATTGCTTCAGCACGAAACACTTGACCCCTAGCTGAGTTTTACAAACCATGGAATGGTTATGTTTGGACAGCAATCTTCCGCACGGTTCAACGACATAAGTTGTGTTTGCTGCTTAACCTGATTTCCCTAGCTTCATTTAGTTTATATTTATAATATTGCTTTTACCACTTGAAGGCGGGAGGAAAACATGGGCGGTATCGAAATAGTATAAATAAAGATAAAATTTTAAAGTATTCACCTATATTGCCCAAGTTACTCTTTAGGCCGTATTAAGGGCTTTAGACGTTTAGTAAGCATTTTGGACCCCATCTTTTTATGTTGTGAAATGTTTTGAATAAGGAAGCTAGTGTGTCATTTTATTTTGTTTCACTAATTTGTAAACTTTGATAAGTGCTGCCTGTGCGTCTTTACGACACCAATTGGAAGACATTTATTCACCCTCCGTTAATTTTTTTCCAAAGGGAATCTTTTAAATTAAGTGTAAGTGATGGGGGTGTGATTATCACCGTTTCATACCAACACTTGACACAGATTTGCCAACGCAAGTATTAAGGACTTTAAATTCTTCCTTCAAATTTAATATAACAGAGAGCGATTTTGTCGGTGCTTGTAATCGGATTACATCGGTATTCATGACCTAAAAGACAAGATGTTTGGAGCTAAAATTAACTGACTAAGCGTGAGAGAAATATTAAAACACAACTTCCATGTTATATATTTGCATGAAAGATGCATGGGAGAATTTAAAAAGCGTGTACAGCAAATTTAAAATTTACTTGCAAATAGTCATGCACGCTCAGGTCTCAAAACTAAAGTTTCAAAAATATGTTGCTAAAATCTCGCCAAAACTATAACCTTTCGAGAAATCCCAAAGTTTTAAACTTCAGTCTAATAATTTGGTAGCTTTGGTTTTTGAACTCCTCGATAGGATAAAGAAGAAAGTATTCTTTGAGTCTTTCAACCAAACTTTTGTGCTAAGCTAACCTCTGGTTTAGTGTTCCCAAACGTTTATTTAGAATTTTTATGACCGTTGGCATATTTTGATAAGAGTTAAGGTTTCACTTTAGTTCTTAAGATTAGAAGTATAAAAATTTTGTTTAAGTGCAATATATTTAAAATCACCTTAACTCATAGCGGCAAGCATTTCCAATAATTGAAAGATTAAAAAAAGCCAAGAAAGATTTGAAGCTGTGAAAACTAAAATGAAGGTGCGTCAGTGAGTTCGTTTTAAGCTCTAGGTTTTTTGCAGTTCAACTGTAAATTTCGAGAAAAAGAGAAAACAGCTAACAAATAAGGATATACTACAATATATATCGCGGAACCTACTCAACGATATAGTTATTCGTAGCGATGAACGTATAGACTTAAGTATTTGGTTGCCGGTCTTGTACAGTTCCAGAAGGTTGGGTCTACAAGGTGAATTTGCCCTTAGGTTATCTTGTTGAATTTCAATTTAAAAATTACAATCGCTGCAGCAAAAATCTGTAAGTTGTACAGTGGATTTTTCACCGGGTCTACAAGTGGAGTAATTGATGACGCAATTTAGATGAACCCACTCGACGAATAGTTATTTCTAGCTATATAAAACGTTTAGACTTAAATATTGGGTTGCCAGCCTCAGTTATACAGTTCCAATAAGTTGCATTCTATAAGATGAATTTTTTTAGTGATAGTGTTATAATGCATGAGTACTTATTATGTACTTTTTGGTGAATTGGTCTAGTGAATTTACCCTTACTCCTATAGCTTATCTTGTTGATTTTCAATTTAAAATGTACAATAGTTGCTAAATGTTGAAACAGTGAATTTTCCCTGAGCCTACAAGTAGAATGATTGATGACTCATTCTAGATGAACCTACTCACCGAAATATTACATGTTATAGCTAATATGCCTATAGATATTAGAGCTCGTTTTTTGCTGATGAAATTGGTTTCTGTATAGTTAATTTAAATTTTTGGTTTTTCTGGAACTTTTTTTATCATTGGGGAGGCGGAAGCTCGTAGGTTTGTTTAGTGTTTTTTTCATTGGGCGCTTCTCTCCGCGCTAGACCTATGTATTCATAGATTCAACTTTTTGTTGCAATATTTCACAAAAGGGGTTTCTTGTTCCGTAATCCACCCTGCATTTAATTTGGCAACCACAAGCGACATGCATTTGCTTGTCATGATGCTTTCTGATATTTTGTATATCCGTACCTTTTGCGCCCAATAAAAGTAACACTAATAATTAAACGATACGTCAACCAAGCTACAAGTATTTCTTTCTTCGGATGATATGTGTTTGGGGATAGTTTTTTCGAATTGTTAGTCCAAAACAACTATTGAGGTTTTTTTTTTATAGATTTTGAAGGTGCAATGTACAATGTACAGAAAGTAAAATAGTATATATACTTTCCGAACAAAACGGCTTTATATTTATTCCAACTTCAAACAATTTGTCATTGCTACTTTTATAGCCCCAAGGGCTTTGCCAATACTTCTGATCGACTGTGAATCGATAAAAGCGCTTACCGATCATTATAAGTTTGTGTCTAAATAAGCTTTCAAAATATATAGTGTGTTCAGTGCAGATAAAATTCAAAACATACGACGGGGATTTATGACGTCACATGGTTTGAAAGGAGTCCAAGCTGCTCTATATTAGCATTTACAGCGAACTAGTGAGTTTTGTGGTCAAACGCTGGGCCACCAGCCATGTAAACTTTGCCATGATCCTATGAATTTGCCCGGGAAAGTAAGATTAATTTCCCGCTATTTAAATCATGTAACATCGTACCTATCTAATGAGCTTAAAATTTTTCGCAGCTTTATAGCGCTAAAAAAGGCATTTTGTCTTCAAAAATTCTTCGCGAAATTTATTTTTAAAACCGGTAACAAGTGTCTAAGGGTAAACTATACGGGTCAAACTTTAATTTTAGGTTTGTTAAACTTGTTTAAAGATTTTGCTTCAATAGCACTTTAAGTATATATTATTTGTAAGTTTTAAAAGAAGAATGTTGACCATTTGTTGTTTTAGTTCGTTTTTCTTAACGAAACAACTGGTTTGGAGCTTTGTTCAACAACTTAGAATAAATTTTTGTCACCCTTGCTTGGCACACTTATACATTCATGATGTGTGCTTGAAATTCTTCGTGAAAGAACAAAACGTAAAACTCACAATGTTTTTATAGCGTTTAAAATGATTTATTTAATCCTGTTTTAGTAAATGGTCGGTGGCTCTGTGGCCGAGCGGTTAACGTGTTCGGCTCGTAATCCTAAGGTCACGAGTTCGAGCCTCGGCCAGACCACTGTGTTGTGTCCTTGAACAAGACATTTTACTCGGCTTTGTTCCAGTCGACTCAGCCATATAAGTGAGTACCAGTTCTGCTGGGGGCTAAACTGGGTAAAATTAGTGTCAAAAACTCTCATCCGCTGAACACTACGGAAAGTGGAGATAAGCGCCGGCCTAATGGGCCAGTAGGCTCGAGAAAGGATTTAGTATTCTAGTATTTTAGTATTTTAGTAAATAAACGAATTTTAATTCAAAGACGTTTTAACATCTTCTAGCTAGCTGTTTATCTTTTTTAAGCAAACTCAATAAGAAACAAAAAGAAATTAGTGGTTATATCGAAGCGTTTGTATTTTGGATGAGTTTTAGAGCTAAGAAGAACCGGTGAAACGTACCCGAAAGCAAGCAGGGAGAGTTAATACAGTTCCGGCTTTGTTACTCATCGCCCATAATAGCAGGCGTTTGTTTTGTTGAGGGAAGTAGATATTGTTGACTTTACTGGAGGTTCAAAGATTGGCAAGGAAGAGCTAATTACCACTTGTGACGGTGAAGATTTGTCTCAGGAAATACCTAAAGGGAGTTTTTAAGTTATGATCGATCAGTCTTTCAGCTCATTAATCTATTAGGTCAAATTTCACATGGGCAGTTAAAAATTGATTTGGAAAAAAGTTCCCTAAGAAAAACACTTTTAAATGCACTACGTGCTTCTGAAAGAGCTACGACACATCTTTGGTTGAAGAAAGATTTTGGTTTGATCTAATCTGGATTCATTCTACGGACGTTGACCATCAAATCATAACTATCTTTTATTTGTTCTATAGATCCACGCCTCCTTCGTTGCATTAAATTCCGCTCTTATGTATACTATACTATAAATTATACTATACTTTATTACACTACACTGTATACTATACTATACTATAGTATACTATACTGTACTACACTAAACTACACTATATACTGTACTGTACTATACTATACTATACTATACTACACTATACTACACTATACTATACTACACTATACTATACTATACTATACTACACTACACTATACTATACTACACTATACTATACTAAACTATACTATACTATACTATAATATACTATACTATACTATACTATACCATACTATACTATACTATACTATACTATACTATACTATACCGTAAAGCACTGTTGCAGTTAGGATGAACTTTTTTCTATCTTTACACGTGTCTGTGTGTTATTTAAAACTTCGGTTGTATTATCAATTAAATGTTTTTCTTTCTATACACCTTTGGTGGACCTTAAAGGCAGTGTACAGTAGATAAAATAAACACATATTTGAAGTCCCTCCAAAGTCATGAGTTTTGATGTTTTAAATACCTTGCAATAAAATTAGACTATATAAATGCTGGTATCAAAATATGACGACAGCTGTCAAGATTTGCTTTGCGATTATTCAGGCTGTTAAGAAGAACATAGGACATTTGTCAATGGATGAATAATGGTTTCCGGAATCTTTATGACAGGAGTGATTTATGGTGTAGTAATTCACCCGCGGTGAAACAGGCTGAAGGTTGGCTTTCGTTTATATTAGTTTTTCGGTCACCTATGGCGTTGTTTTACAGCTTACTTTACTGCATATCGCATTCTGTACAAAAATTCGTTAAAACATAAACGCGCAAATCTGTTCATTTAAGTATAAAAGGAAATTGCTTCGCCTTCGGTAAACTAGTTTATTTTGAGCTTCATTTTGTTGTGTTTATACATTACCAACTGTTTTTAAAACTGTATCGAGCGGTAATGCTTAGTTTTAAAAATAATTGTTCCTTAGGCTTAAGCCACTTAAAGCTTTCTTAATCGATCTGCCTGTGTTAGTGATGGCTTTCTATTATGTTAACTATATTGTACGTTCGTTATTTAGCCTAAGTGCTGATTGCGTGAGTAAAACAAAACTGGTTCAAATTTGGAAAAATGAGGCTCGCGACAGTTTCGTATCACGATAAAAATGCAATAAAAACACGGGTTTTTTTTTAAAAGAGTCTAAAGAAATTCTCTGTTTTACGCAATTCACGACTTTTTGTTCTTGACAAACAGTCAAAACCATGTTTGTTATAATTTAAGCTGCTCATGCACAAGTTTCATCTCGCTTAGTGATTCAAGTATTACTCATTTTCTTACAAATCTTTCTTATTTCTTAATCAGTTGCCTCGCTGGAATATACTAAAACACTTATTCTATTTCAACTTTGATGGACAGTGGCTTAATGAATATCGACCGCGCGCCTTCGGCGCTTTGTAGATATTTTGCCGCTACCACCTCAACCAAAATATAATAAAGGTTAATTGTTCCGAACACCAAAACAGGATGGGGTCACAGGATGCTTTTGCTACAACTATTTTATTTTTTTACTGTTGGTCACAAATGTGATTACATGGCTGATAGGGCACTTTGCAAGTAAGAAAAAAGAGGGCGCCAAGCTGATAGGTCAATTTGTATTGTTTTCTGGTTGATAGGGCACTTTAAAAACCCGACTTGAAGTGTTTGGTTTTATATGATCACAAGAGAGCAAAAGCGTTTGAAACTGTTTAAAAAATAATCGTAGTTCTATGAAACTATGACCATGACCTCGATTGTTACTGTGAACGAAACCATTACCTTGACCATGACTTTGGTTATGACCATGATATGACCACGACTTTAATTTGGCTATAACTTTGGCTGTGACTATGACCGTAACTGTGACGACCATGAAGATGATCATGACCATGTTATACCATGACAATAACCCTGACCATGTTAGACCATGGTATTATTAGGTCATGACCATGTTAGACCATGAACATGTTAGGGCATGACTATGCTTGACCATGAGTATATAAGGTGTTTATCATCTTAGGCCATGACCGTGTTAGACCATAACCATGACCGTTAGGCCATGACTTTGTTAGACCATGACCATGTTAGACCATGACTATGTTAGCCTACGAACATATTAGGCCATGACCATGTTAGTCCATGACAATGTTGGATCATAACCATGAAGATGACTGACTATGAACATGTTAAACGATGACCATGTTAGACCATAACTATGCTAGGCCATGACCATGTTAGCCCATGACTATGTTAGCCCACGACCTATTAGGCCATGACCATGTGAGACCATGGCCATGTTAGACCATGACCATTAAGATGACTGACCATGAAAATGACCGAGACCACAACCGTATCCATGAAGATGATCATGTTAGACCATGACCATGAACATGACCATGTTTCCATGTGTAGACCATAAAACACGGACGTGACCATGACCATGACCATGACCATGACCATAGCCATGATCGTGATCATTGTTGTGGTACATGACTATGACTGTGACTAAGATCATGACGTTGACCAAAACACCAAGAATATGACAATCACCATGACCAAATTATTGAAACTTAATCTGCTACCCGTCTCCTACTGGCGCGAACAAAAAGACCTGTACACTCTACAACATCGATACCTCTTGCTTCCTGTCTACTAAACATGCAAACTCCCGTACTCAATCTGGATTAATCCTACCGCCTGCATTTGCAAGAACTCTCTCCTTCAGTAAAAGTTACTTTAATCGCGTCACCTTCTCCTGGAACGCTTTACCTGAGCCAATTAGATCTTCTAAAACATTTTCTTCTTATGCCAGATAAGTTATCAAACATCTTCAAAGTATTTTTAGTTTCCGTTTCTTAGTTGATAATTGTAAGACATGGCGTAGCACTTGTAGTTCTTGTCATAAAAATGTGTCTCGCCCTCTTAAGTCTTCAGTTCATTGTTGTTTTTAATCTTCTTAGCGTTTACGATATTTAGTATTATTTTAACGTTTGCAATATTTTTACTACTAAGATCATTTTTTTTTCTAGTTTTTATGTGCGGGTAGTCTACCTTAAAGTGGCCTATGGCCTGTTGTAGTCTGCCTCACTGTATAAGTTTTGAGTTATTTAATTTGTATACAGTGAAAGAAAAATAAATAAATAAATGAATAAATAGACCATGACTACAACCGCAACCACAAAAATGACTATGACCATGAACATGAACATGACCATGAAAATAACCATTACCGTGCCTGTAACCTGACCGAGACCATGACCACAATTACAACCACATCCATGACCATAACCATGATCGTGACCATCACCGTGATCTGACCATGACCAAGAACATGAACATGCCCATGGCCGTGCACATGACCACAACCATGACTACAACTACAACCATAACTATGACCATGTTTATGACCATGACCATTATCGTGACCGTGACCATAACTATGACCATGACCATGACCATGATCATGGCTATGACCGTGAACATGACCACAACCACGACCACAACTACAACCACAACCATGACCGTGACCATGATCTTGACCATGGCCATATATGACCATGAATATGACCACGACCATGACCATGACCGAAACATAACTATAAACACTACCATAAGATTGACCGTGACCATGATCATGACTATGACTGTGACCATGACTATGACCATGATCATTACCATGACCATGACTTTGACCATGACCTCGACCATGACCATGATCATGCTTATGACCGTGACTCATGACTACGAACATGATCATGATCAGGACCATGACCGTGAACATGACCATAACCACGACCACAGCTACAACCACAACCATGACCGTGACCATGATCATGATCATGACATGACTATAACCACGACCATGACCATGACCAGGAGCATGACCATGACCGTGAACGTGACCATGACCGTGAACGTGACCACAACCACGACCACAACGACAACCACAACCATGACTGTGACCATAATCTTGACCATGACCATATATAATCATGACTATGATCACGACCATGACCATGACCAGGAACATGACCATAAACACTACCATTAGAGTGACCCCGACCAAGATCATGACCATGACCATGGCCATGACCATGACCATGACCATGACCATGACCATGACCATGACCACGACCACGACCATGACCATGATCATGCCTATGACCGTGACTCATGACTACGACCATGATCATGACCAGGACCGTGATTATGAACACTACCATGATCATGACCATGACCATGACCATGACTATGATCACGACCATGACCGTGAACATGACCATAACCACGACCACAGCTACAACCACAACCATGACTGTGACCATGATCATGATCATGACCATGACTATGACCACGGCCATGACCTGGAACATGACCAGGAACACTACCACGAGAGTGACCGTGACCAAGATCATGACCATGACTATGATAATGACCGTGACCATAATCGTGACCGTGACTATAACTATGACCATGACCACAACTACAACCACAACCATGACTGTGACCATGATCATGACCGTGACCATGACCATGAACAATACCATGACGGTGACCATGATCATGACTATGACCATGACCATGGCCAGGACCGTGACCATGACTTTGACCACAACCACTATCATGACCGTAACCGTGATTTTTGCTTTCGGAAAAATAACCATAGACACTTGAGTGTGTTCATGAAAAGGTAAATGATGCTTCAACGTTTAGAAAATATCTCGACGAACCTTTGCTACCTCTAGTCTTTTTAGTATTATTCTATACCAAAAGCCTTTTGTTGCCTCCTGCATTTCAGGGTGAAAAAGGCGAATGCTGCAGAGGATCTTGCAATGGCTTCAACTCTTTACCACTGTGGAACAAACCCTGCTCTGTACTCTTGGAGGGAACAATGCGGTACAGACAGGGCTTTCGTCAGATGGAAGTGTGCTCCGGTGGCAAATGGAATCCATTGCAACTTGACAGCAAAGAAAAGGTCAAAAAATCACCTCGACGATCATGCCTGGATATCTTGTTCAATGGGGAGAGTACTGGGGATGGTATGTATTGGATCAACCCAACTGGGAAAGATCATACCCAACATGCATTCCGTGTTTACTGCGACATGAGCACATCTGGAGGGGGCTGGACACTAGTGGCTAAGATCACAGATGACTATAGCTGGATTTGTCCCGAGAGGCAGGGAGCATTTTGTTATCAGTCTACCGCCAATCCAGCCGAAGCTAACCTCTTCCATGCTGTCCATCAGCGGGATGTGGTCAACTTGTTAATTACCCGTGATGTAGACTCTGGTGTTCACTTGAATAACTCGATAATCCGACAGATCTTCGCGAACGGCCGACAATCAGTGCGGTTTACGTTTGTTAACTCAGAAAATGATTGGACGCCGTCGGATGACGTTTATGCAGCGTTTAATCCCGGGCGAGCGAATAACATGTTCGTTGATGGTGTTTGGACTGCACTCTACCGCAAAAATCTTGATTACACTTGGAACATCATAAAACACACGAAGCGAAGTAAGAAATTTAGCGGCCAAATCATTTGTTGGGGGAATCAAGTAACGGAATCGTATAGGCATTATGATCAGGGATTACACTTTGGCAGACCGGCTGCTGGTCACAGACCGTGCCATCTTGCTAACGACGAGAATGAGATAATGCTGAAGAGCCACTACGCGACAATTCAAGGCCCGCCCAATAAAGGAAAATGGGATCTTGCGCAGTTCGGTTTTCTTAAAGCAAAGTTCGTGCAAGTCCCTTTCAAACGCATAGCCATCTGGATTCGATAATTAGGATAAATTGTATACCATTTGCAGAACAAGCTCGAAACTGAGTGCTTGTAAGAAAACAATGCTATAAAGTAACAAAGAAGTAAGAACACAAAGATAGGAGTGATAGAGATGTGAAACACAAATCTCGTAAATCAAAACACAATGCTTCCAGGTGTTTAGGATTGATTAAGAATGGTTGGGGGCTCATTATTAGATACAGTTAGAAATTAACACGTACTTCAGAAATTGCAGATTGTTTCCAGATAAAAACCCTGTTGTAAGATATTTTGGGATCGATTATGGTTTTGAACGTCGGGGAAATACTGTGTTGATCAAATCTCTTTTTGTAAAGCATTACTAAGATTACTTGTGGCGGCAACGAACAATCTCAATAAGCAATGAAAGACGCTGCGCAAGATCAACATTTTTTGGCAACTTGTGCCGCAATAACAGAAACATTACGAGACACATGTTTTTCACAATAACTTGCCTCGAGACATTGTAAAAAGTAGAAGTTTTGCTTTTTCTTCTTGCAAACTGCTTCGTATTTTTAAGTTGCGTTGTAGGTTTATAGACGTGTTGCACGCAACATTTTGTTTTGTAACTTATCTTGCTTTAGTAAAATTGTGAAGTAATCAAGGAAAAACTGTCTCGTGTATTTTCGCCGTAAATTAATCTCTGCATAAGCAACGATTGCACACATACTCTGATCTTTTACAGTTGTTAATCATTCAAAAATTACAATTTTTTCCCGGTTCTGCATCAAAGACCATTTTGCCAATTAGCACCAATCGACTGAATTAGTGAAGGCGGAGAGTTTCTCATGGGCGGCGGAACCGGGGGGCCGGGGGGGCCATCCCTCCCCCAATAATTTGGTTTGGGGGGGGCATCCCTCCCCCAATAATTTGGTTTGGGGGGGCATCCCTCCCCCAATAATTTGGTTTGGGGGGGCCATCCCTCCCCCAATAATTTGGTTTGGGGGGGGCATCCCTCCCCCAATAATTTGGTTTGGGGGGGGCATCCCTCCCCCAATAATTTGGTTAGGGGGGGCCATCCCTCCCCCAATAATTTGGTTTGG
>JAOBRD020653906.1:0-15084 GCA_027575215.2 Hydrozoanthus sils
ATCTAAGTTAAAATGTACCAAGCCTCCAACCTTACTATATGTGCACTTCTTACTATAATTTAACAATTGAGAAAAAAATTGTTTCAAACTCTCTGAAATTCCCCTCCGTTACAAGGCCAATACCATGGAATGCCCCTGTACTAGCCTTGTTCTTAAGCTTCAAAAGAACATGTTGAGGCTAATAGGGCTGATTTGAATGTAGACAAAAAATATGCCATCATTTATTGTCAGTCTATTAAACAGTTTATGTAGGCCATAAAAAAACTCCTGAAAGACTCAAAACTGTATGTGTACATACTGTATATAGTTAAGTATGTGTAACTTACTAAGTATCTGATAGTACCATCTGTGTGTAACTGTGTGTCTACTTAAACTTACACAGTTGTAAAGTTCCAAGTTCTTTCGGAAGATTACTCCAAAGTAAGTATCAGCGAGAGTGCCGGATGGTGATAAAATTAATGATTATGTTTAAAGTTAAAGTGTTCTGTAAGGTGTTTTAAGTATTTAGCAGACCAGCTACACCTAGTGGAAAATATAATTTAATTTGTATGCTCAGATTGGTTCCTGTAGTTTGGAATATCCATGGATAATATAATTTAATTCACCACTTTGCTTTAGCATGCAGTCAATTTAAAATTTTTTTTCTAACTTTAAAATCATTAAACAATATTCAACTTTAAGTAAATTTTTTATACATAAATTTATGTTTTTTACGTTTACTATATAATGCACACAAGTTTATAAAATAGTATAAGACACTGACTTCACCCATTTAAAGAAAGGTTGACCCTTTTTCCAACGTGAAAAATAAAAGCAAGCCTAAACCATTTTCCAACAACTTGAGATAAAGCTAGAAGTATTATATGATATAAAATAAATTATCGTCACCGTGAGATGACGGGAAAAGCTGACGTTTCAAGCATTAGCCCTTCGTTTGAGCATCACAGACAAAGGGCTAATGCTCAAAACATCAGCTTTTCCCATCATCTCATGGTGACGATAATTTATTTTATATCATATAATACTTCTAGTTTATATTACTCTCTGTCGCATTCAGTAGTTTTTTAAAACTATATACCTAAAGTTTGAGATAAAGCTATTTGGCTTCGACTTTTTATTGGTTGCAATGTCGAACAAGGAAGAAGATATTTTTTAAGTTCAATTCTCCAACTGGATCAAACCTGGGGACATTTCTTAAATTATGATTATCCCCTTGACTTTTGTTGTCAATACTGAGGACTTGAAGAAAAATGGTAACTGTGCTTGGCTCAGAACCCATCTTCACAAAATCCATGCTGTGCAGCCTCCATGTTGGTTCCTTCAAAAAGTCAGTAAAATTAACTAATGGGTATTAAATTATTATAATGGTCTTAACACCCACAATTCCGTTAAGTCATAACATCTTATATGTTTTACTTGATAAAAGTTCAACCTTTCTTCAAATGGGTGTATATTAACTATGTTTACAAGTACAGGAGACTGGTAGGCTTTTCAGTCAAAATGTTGTCCTGCTAATCAAACAGGCCGTTTATGTGTTACCTTTTTCAGATGGTCTTCTTAAACTGTGATCGACATGTAGAGTTCCATGCACAGGTAAATGATTTGTACAATTCAAGAAAGTGTTTTTTAGAAATTCATTTTTAAAAACCCTATGCTGGCACAGATTAGTTGAAAACGATGATTAGTCAGTCAATCTGCTTATATATATATAATTGATATAGTCTCTTTAACTACATAAGATATGAGAAATAATTTGTTTACAATTTACAGTATGGGCGTTACTACAAGACAAGAATTCCCAAGTTTGGACGAGATTTGGTTTACCACTACCCATCATGTGAGCTCTACTTAGTGGGTGCCAGGTAGTATTACCATTGCTTACATAGTTTTATCAATAGTGCTGGCTTTGTCAATAAATTAAGTAAGATTTTGCCTTGCTTGCACTTAATATGGTACTGTACCTGATCAGTCCAGTGTCCAAAGTCTGGTGATCAGAAAGGCTTTGTTTATGCCTAGCAGGTCCCTTTCTGCTTGGTACATAAGGCTGTACCTCTTTCACCTAATCCAAACCAGTTTGAGGATAAGAACTTTGAATAATTATTTTGAATAATTTCTCACGGATTCTTTGGCTTCTTTCTTTATTAATTTTAATCAACCGATTTATATTATTGACTATTTAGAGAACTCTATGTCCCTCGCTTTCATTGACTTAATTAAGCTAGATTGTAATCAATCAGTGGACTCTTCCCATATCTCTGATCAATCTATACTCTTTAGTAAAGTTTGAAAAGGTTTCAATTGATACTTACCTACTCTTTACGCCCTTAGCTCCAAGTTGGAGCACTGGCCATCAACAAAGGCTCTTCAACGTCCCTTCTTCTGTGCCAGTTGCTCCACTTCTTTCCAGTTCATCCCCCATTGTGTTCATCGTCTTCTTAGTATCTCTTCTGTCATTCGCCATGTCTCTGCTCCATATAACAAGACAGATTTCATATTGAGTTGAATATTATTAACTTTGTTGCTGTTGATATCACAGAAGAGCTCCAGATCATCTTTAGTGAGTTGAAAGCCCCTTGTGCCTTATTAATTCTAGCTGTGGTATCTGCGTCTGTCCCTCTGGTTGTGTCATTGTGTCATGAATTTTATTACATTTGTGGGAACTTATTACTTTTGTGGGTGATCACGGTCCAAGCTGTTGAAGGCCTCCTGGTAGTCAACAAAGTTAATGTACAGGGTCGAGTTCCATTCTATATTTAGATTGCTTGATGATGATGTAGAGGGTTGCTTTCCGATCTGTATTTGCTCTACCTTGTCTGAAGTCTGCCTGGTGATCCCCCAGCTTCTCCTCTACTGTCACTTTAAGTTGTTCCAGCAGTACTTTATTGAACACTTTACTCGGGACACAAAGTAAAGTGATACCCCTATAGTTGTCTCATTCTCTGAGGTTGCCTTTCTTCGGTGTTTTGAGAATAAGACCTTCCTTCCATTCTGATCGAGATTCCTCTTTCTCCCAGAAAGCTTTGAAAAGAACGTGTAATACCTCAGTGGTGGTAGAAATGTCTGTGCAGGGATGTTATCGGCTGCTTTACCATTATTTTTTGACCTTCTTGCTGCACTTTTGATCTTGTTTTTGTATGGTATTCTACAATTCACTACTAATGGGTTATCTGCTCCTGGTATTTCAATTTCCTCTTTGGGTGGAGGTCTATTAAAGACCTCACTGAAGTGCTCTACCCATCTTTTCAGCTGTTCCTCTGTAGTCGCCAGGGTGTTCCTTTATCATATGACAGGAGTGGCGAAACTTCCTAGCTAGTTTTCTTGTAGTGTGATAGAGGTCTCTCGTATTCCCTTTTGCTGATGCTTTTTCGACTTGACTTGCCAAATTCTCAATGTGAGATCTTTTGCCATTTCTTACACTCCTTCTCATCGCCAGAAGAGCTATATCGTGCTCCTTCTGGGCCTGAATTTTTTCAGCCAGTTCTCTTTAATTATTCAGGAGTTTTTTTGCCTTTCTTCTCTCTTGTACTTTTCCCAGAGTCTCCACTGATATCCATTGTTTGTGCCTTTTCTGTTTCTTTCCCGACATATCTTTGCAAGTGAGTATCCATGGGTTCTTTAGATGTTGCCACTGTGCGTCAGTTGTTCCATGTTCATCTTCAATGACCTCCAGTGCCTGTAAGTTCTTTAAGTTGATCTGATATGTTTTTGCTATAGATGGCTGCTTTAGGTGTTCGACGTTATACTTGGTTCTAATATCTCTCTGAATACAACACCTTTTCAGCTTCAGCTTCAATGTCGCCACCAGCCTGCAATGGTTGCTGTCAGCGTCCGCTCCTCACCCTGACATCATTGAGCGATCTTCTAAACTTGCGAGTGACACAAAACTGGTCTACCTGATTCTCTGTGATGTTATATAGGGACTGCCAGAACACTTTGTGAATCCTCTTGCGTTAGAAGATGCTTCCACCTATGATGAGTCCGTTGTTAGCGCACAAACCTTTTAATAACTCGTCATTCTCATTCATCTCCCCGATTCCATGTCTTCCCAATTCCGATTCATATCCTTTGTTGTCCGAGTTTATCTTGGCATTTAGGATCTCCCGTGACGATTTTCATCTCCTTTTCGCCTTGTTTTGAGAGAAGAATTTGTAGCGAATTGTAGAATTCTTCCTTGGTTGCCTCTTACGCATTGTTGGTCGGTACATAGCACTGAATCTTTCTGACCTTGATTCTGCTGCGCGTGGTCTTGAACATGCAGTATCAGTCTAGAGTTAATCCAGTCGAGTAGCGACTTCCAGGCATGTTTTGAGATCCTAAATGCCACTCCTTAAGAATGAGGTGCATTGTGGGCTATATGGCCTGAGTACAGCAGTGTTTCACCCGTGGCGACCTTGTGTTAACCGGACTGCATCCATTGGAACCCCACTGAGTCCAAGGACTTCTAACTTGTATCTCATTTCTGCTGCTATGATTGCTTTGTTCCCTGTCAGGTACAAAGACCTGAGATTCCACTGAGCTTTTCCTCTGCTGTGTCATACTTCTTGAAGGGTCTTCTCTTCCTGAGCCGTTTGTTGGAAGTATTTGACAATGATTCTGTAATCTGTGTTATCCACCTGGCCGGTGTTTGGCCTACCATACTTTACCTAGTTGTACTCTGAAGGTTGTGATTTACTTGACTTGTTCCAGTACACTCAGCTGTATAAATGAGTTCCGTCTTCTGCTGAGGACTAACCTGCAACGAATTTAGTGTCCTGCCCAGGGGGATTCGAAGACTTTCATCCATTTAACACTATAACGAGAGATAAGTGCTGTCCTAACGAGCAATTTAGGCTTGAGAAATGAGTTGCAAATTGAAAATACTATGTGCATGTTAGTATACCTATTTCTCATGTTACTGTGATATTACGAACTTTATCCTAGATTTTTTTATTCAAAGCTCAAGTGCTACTGTACTGTATCTCAAAGGCGCTCTTCAGTGTAGTGCTAGATAGTTGTACAAAGTGCAGTAATCTTTAACCTTTGCATTGACTTTTGTTGCAGTTCTGAAGTCTACAGATTGAATCTTGAACAAGGCCGATTCCTGAACTCTTTGCAAACCAATGCATCGTAAGTGGCTCAATTAGATTGACTTTTGGAATCAGGGTTTAGTGATACTTGAAAGTTTACATGAAGTGGCATGTTTAACATGTAGGTGTCTTGCATAATATTGTGCATAATACAGTTGTAAGTTGGTTTAGTTACTGAGTTGTTATATATTTTGGTTACATCTAAGGGGTATTAGAAGTAGCACTAGTATACTAATGAAAAGCAGTAGCTGTGTAAGTAGTTTTCTTTATTGAGGTTTTCCTTGATCACTCTATCGTTATTACTAAAGTTCCTGAACATTGTTGTAAGATAGTTATGACCTCATTGACTTGAGACAGGATATTACGCTATGTTTTTTAGCTTGAACTCAGCCATAAATTCTGTTTTATGGAATTATTGAAAATGAAAATTTTATGTTAAAGTTTTTGAAACAGAAACAAAGAGGCATTGTTAAGTGATTCCTCTGGAGAACAGGAAAAAAGTTTTATGTGACTAAATTACTTATTCTAATTAGTCCAAACTGTTTCCAGGTCCATCAATGCTTGCATCTTTAACCCAGTCCATCATTTGTTTGCTGCTGGAACAGTTGAAGTACGTACATTAAAACTTCATTTGTTCATTAATGCATGCTTCGTACCTCATAAAGTTATCATGACGATTGGTAGTTCTCTAATTTCTAGAAGCCGGCTAGAATTAATTAATGGTTAATCTGCAGCTTAACTCATTGAACAAATTGGGCGTACTGATAGTCTTAGAGGCTCACACTTAGCTTCAGGCACCGTGTTCAAACACTGGTACCATTTGAACACGATTTTGGGAAGTGCCTCCTTGAGAATAATATTATTGTGCTGCGGACCGTGCCCAAATACGAGGTGTTGGCCTGGTATTAGTTTGCTGGGCAAGGTGCTTATGGTTTTTTGGCAAGTATTTTTCAAGATTTGTGCTCACATTAACTACTCGCCCCAAGCTATAAGGTGTTGGCCTAGCATTGGTTTTGGGCGAGGCACTCTGGATGTTTAGCTAAGTACTTCTCAAGAGTCATGATTGTAACATTAAATAATTGTGCCCAGATATAGGTACTTGCCTAGTGTCAGCCTTAATTGGGCATTGTGCTTGGGAATTTTAACTAGTGTGCACTTTTGAAAAATTGTGTTCACTTCGCACTAGTTGGTGAATTGTGCCCAGATACAGGGTCTTGTTCAGATATCAATTTTGAGCGTGGTGCTTAAGGTTTTTAACTTTAGGTAGTACTTCTCAAGAGTCCTGCGTACATTTTTGTTGATTTGACCTTGGCACTGTACCTTTGTTATATGTATAATATGTTGCGTGTGCCTTAATGGAAGGCGAGCTGTGTTTTATTATGGCCGCGCAAGAAACAGGGTAAGGAAAAGGACAAAGTTGACCCTTACCCTAACCCTACATTCTTAGGAAGAAAAACAAGAACCCTAAGAGAAAAAACTTGCTTTGCAAGCAATGACCACCATGTAAAAGCTATTTTTTTTTCTTAAAAATGGGCCTTAAACAGTTTTTAAAAGAAACCATAATTTATAAAAACTCTTTAAGTTAATGAACATTACATCAACTTGTAGGGTTGTGTGGAATGCTGGGACCCACGATCGCGAAGTAGAGTTGGAGTTCTTGATATTGGCTTGTCCAAGTTCTCACATGAAAAGTAGGTTCCATGTTAGTGTTCATACAGCAAAGACATGATTCAACACAAGTGACATTAAGCTTAATCAGTGGTTTGGAATGCATTGCGTGAGGCGAAGTCAAGAATTACAGTATCCAAAGGAATAAGAACAAGGCACGAGTTACTGGGGTTCTACTGTATCCAAGTTCTGTTTACCAGGGTTCAGAGTTTAGGTTACCAGGGTTCTACTGTATTCAAGTCCTGGTTACCAGGGTTCTACTGTATTCAAGTTCTGGTTACCAGGGTTCTGCAGTATCTGAATTCTGGTTACCAGGGTTCTACTATATTATCCGAGTCCTGGTTACCAGGGTTCTACTGTATCTGAGTTTAGGTTACCAGGTTTCTACTGTACCCGAGTTCTGGTTATCAGGGTTCTACTGTATTCGAGTCCTGGTAACCAGGGTTCTACTGTTTTCAAGTTGTTGTTACCAGAGTTCTACTGTATCTGAGTTCTGGTTACCAGGGTTCTACTGTATATGAGTTAAGGTTACCAGGGTTCTGCTGTATATGAGTTCTAGTTACCACGATTCTACTGTATCTGAGTTCTTCTTACCCGGGATCTACTATATTATCCAAGTCCTGGTTACCAGGGTTCTACTGTATTCAAGTTCTGGTTACCAGGGTTCTGCAGTATCAGAATTCTGGTTACCAGGGTTCTACTGTACCTGAGTTCTTCTTACCAGGGATCTACCATATTATCCAAGTCCTGGTTACCAGGGATCTACTATATTATTCAAGTCCTGGTTACCAGGAATCTACTATATTATCCAAGTCCTGGTTACCAGGAATCTATTATATTATCTAAGTCCTGGTTACCAGGGATCTACTATTATATCCAAGTCCTGGTTACCAGGGATCTATTATATTATCCAAGTCCTGTTTACCAGGGATTGACTATATTATCCAAGTCCTGGTTACTGGGATTCTACTAAATCTGAGTTCTGGTTACCAGTGTTCTACTGTATCTGAGTTCTTCTTACCAGGGATCTGCTATATTATCCAAGTCCTGGTAACTGGGATTCTACTATATCTGAATTCTGGTTACCAGGGTTCTACTGTATCTGAGTTCTTCTTACCAGGGATATACTATATTATCCAAGTCCTGGTTACCAGGGTTCTACTATATTATCCAAGTCCTGGTTACCAGGGATCTACTTTATTATCCAAGTCCTGGTTACTGGGTTTCTACTATATCTGAGTTCTGGTTACCTGGGTTCTACTGTATCTGAGTTCT
Source organism: Hydrozoanthus sils (assembly GCA_027575215.2). Lineage (NCBI taxonomy): Eukaryota > Metazoa > Cnidaria > Anthozoa > Zoantharia > Hydrozoanthidae > Hydrozoanthus > Hydrozoanthus sils. Next base: position 8,010 of record JAOBRD020653906.1, read on the forward strand.
TCTTACCAGGGATCTACTATATTATCTAGTCCTGGTTACTGGGATTCTACTATATCTGAGTTCTGGTTACCAGTGTTCTACTGTATTCAATTCTGGTTATCAGAGTTCTTCTGTATCTGAGGTCCAGTTTCCAGGGTTCTTCTGTTCCCAAGTTCTAGTTACCAGGGTTCTTATGTATCCAAGTTTGAATGATGTAGTTGAGTTTTATTTAAAGTTTTAACAAATTAAAGTGTTGTTAATGTTGTTTCAGACTGGATGAAGTTCCCGCAGTGACTGCATTGTCTTTCAATGGCTCATTGACAATGGGGGTGGGAACGAGCACCGGACATGTAAGTCATATTGGTAGATGTTGTTGCATTTCTTTTCCAACTGTAATTTTTTTTACAAACAAGCGTCACCTCAAAAGGATAATATATCCACTGTGTTTGAGTGGTGGTGTCTATTCAGTAGGGTGTGTTCAATGGTAGCTCTCTAAAAGCTATAAAGCTGCTTAGAGCCTTCAAGTTTTATGATACATAGGTACTGAGTTAGCCAATTTTTTTTGGAGGATCTCATCTGGTTTACTACACTTATTGTTGAATCTCACCAGTGTTAAGGATACACAGGCGACTTTTTGACAATTTGTTTTTAATCTACCACATTTTCTTATTTTTGAATGTGTGGAACTGTTCGGAAATATCGACATCGTTTTTCGAGCGTTTGTTATGCTTTTGCTTTTGCAGTAAAATTTAACTTTGGCATGTTTCAAAGTTGCACACAGAAACAGAAAGACCAAGACTTTTCTTCATTACGAAGGCAAAGTAATTTATGCAATGTTGTAACGTTACAACCGCGAAAGTGTTTTTAGACAGTTTGACATTTATTCAGCCAGCTCCGATTACTTGCCAAACGATTATTGTCTACAAGGTGATGAAGGACTTTTTCTCGAGTTCGATTTTCAGCAAAAATTCGTGCCTTCAAGAAGCTTATTCTCCCTTATTCTTATTCTCCCTTAACTCCAAAAATTGATAACTTATCAACAACGCAATTGGAAAGAAAACTGAGGCACGGTTTTTGATCTAAACGTGTGGTAAACAAATTGCAAAAAAAAAAAATAGCGGTAAACGCCTTAATACGCAGGAGAATAAACACTCCGGGAAAACCTGTAGTTTTCGAGAAAAACTCCCCTTATTTGTTTCGGTAAAAAATATATATAATGTTTTGCTAATTGCGCGGATTGAGTATCTCTACTGCCGCAATGAAAAACAGCACAGAAAAGCCTTGTGTGTATCCTTGAAAAAGAAACATTTTCTTGTAATCGTTGATCGTTTTTCTTGCATTGTAAATTATTTTTATGAGATTTCCTGTAAATATGCTCTTTTGATAAATGTGCTTTGAGATACTTTTTTTGTAAAAAAAAATTTGAAAAACCAATTTACTAAAAGGCCCCTCTCAAATGTTGGTAAGAGTTCAAATGATGACAGTGAAGACGTAAATGAATATGTAGTCAACACTTTTAAGTGATTACATACTCATTCTTGTATTTTGAAAATACGGTGATGTTGGATCCTCGCTTTGATGCCTTATCGAAATTCTTTTTTTCAAAACTATTAGTTTTGGCATACTTGACCCCCTTGTCAGTGAGCCTTAAGACCTTAGGGACCTATTTGATGTAGGGCCTTTCAGAGGAGGGCTGAACACTCCACTTCAATTAACGGTGTGGAAGGGTTAGTGCTGATAAAACTCTGACGTTTGAAAATACCAATTGCTGTCTTTCTTTAAATGCCCAGGTGTTGTTGTACGATCTAAGATCAAGTCAGCCACTGTTCGTCAAAGATCACCAATACGGTTTACCAATCAAGAGCTTAGCTTTTCAGCAGCAACTGGGCGTTGTTCTGTCAGTAGATAACAAGATTCTGAAGATCTGGGACAAAGACACTGTATGTATATACTAATATAATTATTTTGTGTAGGTACTGTACTACCTACAGTATACTAACAAGAAACCCACTTTTACTCTACTCTTACTGCTTCTTCTTCTTCTTCTCCTTCTTCTTAGATTTAACGTTGCTTAAATTTTCTGTACATTATGTACCTTTGTTATTGTGTTCCTGTCTCTACAGGGAAAGCCTTTCACTTCAGTAGAACCCCAGACAGATATCAATGATTTATGCCTGTTTGAAGATTCTGGTAAGGTCGTTTTACGGTATCTGGTAATTTTCGACATTTGTAATTTTTTTTTTAATGTAATCATAGATTCTTTAAGCCAATATTGTGACATATTCAAGGTGAAGAGCCAACCAGTGGATATACTTGATTAAAGTCATTATTATTATTATTATTATTATTATTGTTATTTCTTTTGTATTTAGGACGAAAAATCCATACTTGCAAATTTCTCGTTTTTTTGTTTGTTTTAAAGCAAATTTAGGTTTCATTCGTGACTTTGGCACGCTTTGCCTTGCAGTTGTTATTGCTCACACAAATAGTTTTTTTTTTACTTTCTTCATGAGCAGCTTCTTCCCTCTTTTTGACGCCTCAGTTTTCATAAGTCTTTTAGACAAATAAAGAACAGGGCTAGTATAAAGAAACAAGTTCAATGGAATAACAATTTTTTAACAATAATTCGTCGAAGGTGAAGTGCGTAAACAGTGAATAATTCCGAGACGAAGTCAGGGGATGGGGGGGGGGGTATTCATCACCCAGAATTATTCTTTGAGTCTAAGGCGAATACTTGTTTTAGAAGAATTACTCAGGTGATTCTCATAGACAAAAAGCAGCCATTGCCAAAGATTTTTCGCAATTTTATTTTGTTATATGCACAGTCGCTTGTACCGACATCTAAAACCACCGGAATTTATTTGAGTTTTATATTTATGTTATCGTGATTTTTGTTGAAAGTAGATCAAGAGCTTTTCTTGGCATTCACTCAGCCTTTGCACTTTCAATAACTATTTGCGGAGCTCCGATCTTACCAAGTAGAACTGGGCAGTCTGTTCTGCTAAAGCTTATTTCTTAACGCTTTTGGTTTATATTTTCTTGCTTGAAGTGTGGATTTATTGATCTCACAGTATTTTCGAGGGGTTTTCTTAAATCTTTGATTTAAATTAAAAGGGGGATCTCCTAGCACATGACAAACACTCGAAAAATAAGTTTTAGAATTTCCAGAAAAGAAAGGTTTTGTTATTATTACAAAAGCCTTGAGCTTCATCGTATTGCTTAAGACCCGTCACTTTAAGCTTCTATTTGGTTCTTTTAAAAATTGAGGAAATTACCTCCAGATAATTTTTGTTTCAAAACTTTCATTTACCTTCTACACTAAAGAAGCAGCTCCCTGTCCCCTTCCATTTTCCAAAAAAACCCATGCAATTTACTTTCCTGTCTCATTAAAACGTTTTCTCCACTTAGTATTCAGGACTTGTACGTTATAAGAAACACATAACATGTTTAGGAAACAAATGTTTTGGATACAATATTTAAGGTTGGACACAATTGCCGAAACGAATCGGTGAAACCTAGAAATATTGTCTGTTTTTTGTGTGAAAATTTAAAATATTTCTGCAACTTAGACCTTTTGGAACTTGTTTAGACTATTGATTGTCTGCTTCACCGTTTCAGGTCTTGTCTTCCTTGCTACTGAATCGCCCAAAATGTTGATTTACTATATTCCGGTAAGTCACAGTACTAGTTTACCGCATTATTCAAAAGACAACTTATAGCATATAAAATCCTTTCTTGAGTCAATGTGGCTCATTATGCCGACGCTTATGTTCGATTTACTAAGTCAAACTAGTTTGCTTGACTAGTAGAAAACGGGTCCATATGTAGTACATATCTGTAGTTGACCCATTTATTTTGGCCCCTTCTTGTACAGGACAGATTTTTTTGTTCATAGTTTTAACGAGGTTCATTACTTTGCGGTAGCTTGAGAACCTAACTACTTTTACAGCCCACTATTTTAACGTCCTTTTCTGAGAGGTCGCGAAAGTTCAACCATTTGCATATGTTAGAGTGAAGGTAGCATCTCCTCAGTTGTTTTAAAACCCAAAATGAAGGTCCTGTACGGGAAATCGAACCCAGGCTTCTCGCTTGATAGACTGACGCCTTACCAACTGGGCTAACCGGAACTAATATCTGTGCTCGGAGCTGCCGACAAACTCATCCCATTTCGCAAGTCTAACAGTTTAGTTTTTCCCCATTTGCAGTCACTCGGCCCAGCTCCCCGATGGTGCTCGTTCCTTGATAACCTGACTGAAGAACTTGAAGAAGACCAGCAGCCCACAGGTACAAACAAACAAAACCTTGAATTTAAGAATACTTGAAACCCAGTTGAAGAGTTTCTGAGGGCCATGCACGGCCATTACACCGAAATATTTAGAACAGTGCAATTAAATACCCTTACATCCTTCATACAAATTATGTTGGGGCGATTGCTGGCTTATCTGGCTAACTAGAATGTGGTACTTACACGCAATATATGTACTAAAAAGTTCTGCTTTTTACGCATGCGCGCATTTGTAAAAGAACTTTTTTGGCATAAACGGAGATTTTGCAGAAATTTGTGTGTTATAGCTCAAACACTTGAACTTTCAGTTGACTGTTTTCATTTTTGAGAAACTACTTCTCTTTGCCAGGGCAAGCAGTTCTTGTATTTTCCAGTACTCAAACGCCAACTAAGGAGCTGTATGATCTTAAAACTTCAAAATTGGAGATGGTCAAACTTAGATTAACAATTGAAGATTAAGGGCAGAGTTTTCCTAAATGGTCACATAAGAAATATGGTTCCTAGTTGGGTGAACATACTAGAGCTGAAAGGGTTCAGAATCCATCGGGTAGTTTTAATGTTCAGTTCTTGGTCACAAACACTAGCAGGCTATCAAATTTCATCATTTACGTATGTCAGGTTGTTAAACAATCAGTTTAACCCTATCAGTTCCAGACATCAAACTCCCCCTTGCATAACAGGTACAAAATAAGACATTCATTAAAAAAGAAAACGGGAATCAATTAGACTGAAGTGGTTAACATGACACAACCTCAGTAGAATTGAAGTGTCTAAATCTAAGGGGTTGTTTGTCTATTTCGTTCATGATTTTCAATAAACGCCTATGACAGGGCAAAGTTGGTTTTCAAAATCAATGCAAAAACAAAACAGAACATGCTTACCAAACTTTCTGGTGGTTAAAATGTTTGACTCGAACTCGCCCAATGTGAATAACTCAACCTTAATACTTCTTAACGTTGGACTCTACTGAATCTAAAACGTTTGTAGTATGCGGTGTGTTTGTTGCATTAACCCCTCATGCGGTGTGCTTTGATTGCAGTTTATGATGATTACAAGTTTGTAACCAAAGAAGATCTCGGAAGCTTGGGTGAGTTGTAACGATAATATAGTTAGTAATACCAATTATGCTTCCTTTTTGCTTGATATAGGCGGATTTCAGCTGACGTAAAGTTTACAAACAAACCTTTTCAAATCGAAAAACCTTTGGGACCTTAAACAAAGTAAAGAAACTTTTTGTCTCAAACCACCAGTTGATTCATTGGTAACAAAAACTGAAACCCTCCTATAAGTTGTTTTAATACATAACTGGTATCCGATACAACATTTTCCCTCACTGAATGCAGTAAAGTTTTTGCTTACACTGTACAATCATTAAAATTATTCACTACTTCTGTTTGCTTTTGACTGAATAGAATGAAGGAAACCGCTTCTCAAGTTTGAGTGATCAGAAAAAATGCTGAGTCACTGACGGGAATCGAACCCGTTTTTCTGATCACTCAAACTTGAGAAGCGGTTTCCTTCATTCTATACAACACCAAGTTGCAAACTTCTACGTTTAATTATTTGACTGAATGATTTCACGCACTTTGATTGGTCGATTTGAGGCCTGTAACTTAACTTACGGACTGTTGCAGTAAAAAGTCTATTTATTCTCTATGAATGATAACGAAAATTTTATAAACCTCGTTGCCCTATTCGTAAGGCCAAGTTAAACCTTTTTTTTTCTTGTGCATGTGCTTTGCGGGCTATAAGAATGGAGACTCGGATCCATAGTTTACCGTTTGGACCTTAGATTCAGTTGATACAGGAATTTCTTTTTCAAATTTGATTTATACTGCATATTGTTTTTTTTTTGTTTTCAGGGCTATCTCATCTTATTGGAACAAACCTACTGCGTGCCTACATGCATGGATATTTTATGGACATTCGATTGTACCATAAGGTAAAACAACTCTTCCAAGGCATTGAAAAATCTGTTAGGCCCCGGTATATCATTTTAATACAAGGTTTTCATGCAGAATGGATTGGGGAAGGAGCTAATTAGAAAAGCAGTTTTATTATAGTTTCTGTGTGGCCAACAGTGGTTTTCATGGTTTTGGGATCTGTAAAAAGCGTAAAAAATCACTCTAAAATAATTTTTCGATTCCGTCACACTTTCGCTGTAAAAATCAAGCTTTAAAGTTTCCACTTTGGCCACGCCCAGTGATTTTGACCAAATAAAGGAAGATTGGTGACGAGTGACGTCACTTCAGGAACGTCGAAGCTTTGTTTTATCATCCATTTGCTTGACAAGCAGAGAAGATGATGATTTCAGTTTTTTACCCAAAATGAGTTCTGTTCGAGTTTGCGATTACTGAAGAAACTTATTATTGTTATTGTAAAATGAACTGGCAGAATAGTCAACGCTTCGTGATATGACGTCACAAGCCGTTCTGAACCCAGAAACTTTTTTGAAGCAACTCGCAGTCTTTTTTGTTGGGCGTGGCAAGTGTGTCAACTTTGAAGCTTTTGTTGCTAAATCGAAAAAATGGGCGGGGGGGATTCTTTGTTCATTCAATACAGAGATTCAACAAACACAAAAATCCTGTAGGCCGTATAGACTAAAGAAAGGAACCCGGCGAAGGCCACAACTGTTGAAAGTATCAAAGCTTAAAATCAATTCAGAATCTGGGAGCTTGGGGATGAAGAGGGGATGTTTATGGCAAAAATTGTTTTCTGTGATCCCTGTGGTTGAATCACAGGCTTACCAGACGAACTGTGTGAGTCCGTTCAGTTGACATATTAGGCATATTAAATGAGCTCTCTTGCGGT
>JAOBRD020654011.1:0-15084 GCA_027575215.2 Hydrozoanthus sils
TAACCAAACAATTTTGGTTACAACAGATTTGAATGTAAATGTACGTAAGAGAAAGAGAAAGAAAGAACTCATCAGTAAATGGATTTGACTTTTACAAATATGATTGCCGCGATCCCTTTGTAAAACTAAATTTACTCTATGATAGATACTGAGTCTAAGGTTAACATCTGTATAATTCTAAAAAGATCATTATATGAAACAAAAATTCCAGATCAAATCTGACCTGTCGTAGTTATCCGTGCGTATCGCTTAAGTGCCTTATCAAATTTTGGTTACAAAACAACAAAAACAATTTCGTTTGCACTATTTGTATTACACTAATAATAACTATTTAAAATGGGCACCTGCCATTCATAAAAATTAAGGTAGTCATGGAGTACATGTAGCTACAGCAATAAAAAACAAGCCAGAAGTTTTGGATCGAGTCTGTCGATCCGGTTGTATACCGACAAAGTGATAACAGTATTGCCTCAAACAAGGGCAAAAATAATTTTATTTCTATTTTAGCTTTCCTTTTAGCTGTCTTGCTATTGTTGCGCTAACTGCAGTCGACGCGAAGTTTTCTTGACAGCATGAATTAGAATCGCACGTGATTGTGACTTACACAATAACTCGGTTCGAGGTTCCCGTCCTATTGCCCGTGCCTACCAGTTACGCATCCTCATCTTGTTCGCTTGTGGGCAACCTCTTATACAAACACTATGACAACTGAGCAAAAGCAGGGGCTAATCTAGCTAAAGGGCTAGGCTTAACGTAAATTCCTTTGAAGTTTCGGATTCATGTTTCTTTCACTTTGGGGAGTATTATGACAGTCAGAATTTATACAAATATTATTAGTTACATTTGTTTTTTACTTTCCCTGTAGGTTCAAGCGGTGTGACAAGCAATAATCACTATGTCGTATGTGGCAATACTTATTACACAAACTAATAGCTCGATCTGCCTGATTTTAGAAATTTAGTACGACTTCTACAAATTAAGACAAACATGCACGTATACGCCCACGTGTCGTCAGTCAGTCATCTGCAAATAACATTTATTCTTATAATTTATTTAACCAGAGTGCATGGGATACGAACAGCTTAAGGGTTGAGTGTTTATCCACGCCTTTATCATTATTGTTGAAAAATATTATCAACGTCAAAAGGATCTGAGTCCACTTGACCTTTTCAATGCTCTTAACACTGAGCTATGAAGTGGCTCTGAGAGCAGGTTGTGAAAAAGTCTGAGCTAAATTAAACTGGTTTAATTTGGCAATCGGTTTTGTTTGAAAAACGTAAAATATCAACCAAACTACATGATTTGTCTTAAACATGTTCTCACAGAGTCATAAAAATGGACTTATTAGGAATTATAAATACGTGCCAACTAATTTTATACATAACTGAGTTCATGCATGCAGGCTACTTTATAAACAGTAAATTATATTGGCACGTTCTCACTCAGGCAAAGCCAGATACATACCTGCACGTACGTATCATGATGTATGTTTACTGCTGTTGGTTCATTTTATATATTTCCTACCGGGGGAGAGGGAGGTGTCCCCTCTCTATTGACCAGTATGAAACGATCGTAGAGCCTTGGTCTTATTTTTTAGAGGTTAAACTAGACAATTTGGTCTTTTTAAGGGTTTTTATAAAAAATCAAGGTTATTTTAGAATTAATTTTAGGGATACAAAACAAAACATTGAAATTTTTTACAGCGGTTTTTTCCTGCCTTTTTCAAATTCGATGCTATGAGTTAATATTTTTGTGACAATATTGGCACCCTGGTATTTTAGGATATTTTTTCATATTTCCAGATGGGCTTCCTTCCCCCCGGATTTTCTAGCACTTTCTAGCTGTTGTAATCCAGCCAGTATAGCTATAAACCTATTCACAGCATTGATTGACATTGCTCGCTAATGCTTGAGTTAGTGTTACGTCAACTGAGAACTTTGGTAAAGGGTCACTTATAGTTTCGCAGTTTGTTGTTGAGCTGACGGTAAATTTTATCAAACTCTACTAACAACCAAGAAAAGGAAACCAATTGAACGAGATTTGAACAGACTTCGCTTGTTAAGTTGTAATTGAGCCATTCCTCAAGGTAAATATGATGAATATGGACTGCTGTTTTATATGATGCAAATAGTTTTAAAGTTGTGCATCAGAGCAGTACAAGCTTGTTAGCGTCGTGTTTTGCAGTAATGAACAAGGCTATCACAGTAAGCATAATTTACTTGTGCATTGCCGGTGTAGGATACATGTAGCCACCCACTCTGTATGAGCGTCTTTGAAGTTTCAACACATTGCAAACAAACCATTTTAAGACTCTTTTTGGAATGATGCATTGATTGATTTTGTAGTTGACCTTTTGTTTTTGAGACGTGATTGACCCATCAACTTTATAAACTAAAGTAAAGCTAATCTGACAAAGCACATCTAGCATTTTGAATCAACTAATTGTTTAAAACCTTTTTTTGAAAACAGCTATTAATTTCGCTGGTCGCGAGGAGTACCGATAGAAACGGTTGGTTCTATTCATTCCGACTGCAGCACTATAGTTGTTGAAACCCTGTATAGTCCATTAATATTCGTTTTCCTTGTCTTCAATAGCAGGATCATGTTAGTATTGAAACGCATTTTGGCCCTGCGCCTTTTGAGCGACACACTGACCACTCAAACCCATCAGAAAGTTTATATTATTGAAACTTTTTTGAAGTTTAATGAATTAAAGATGCCTCAGAAGATAAAATGGCAAAGATGGAAGCAGCTCATACTAACCGATGCATATTAAAAATTTATGTCTGGTCGGTTCTTCCATGTCGTGTAGATGAATTTTTTGTAGCCGCATGGTAGAGACAAATTTTGGGCTCTTTTTGTATACCTTACGACATAAATTTTAAATTTGGAGTAATTTTGCTGTTTATACAATATCTAAAGACTGGACTTTGCGTCCCCTAAACTGAGTTTTTTTTTCTAACGTTTTAAAGACTCACTTTCATTTGTACAATTAGCATTACAATTATGGCGTTATTCAGTCAATTCTATGTCACCAGTGTCATAACTGGACCACAAATAAATAAACTGAAAATATCTTTCATCCCGGAAAGGAATGAGGACAGAACGTCGCGGTCCATATCCCTTCCATCTAATCGTAAAAACAAATGACCAACTAAACTAGGGCTTTAATAAAACGCTGCATGTAAATATCGTTGTAAAGACAATTGTCAAAAGATTGTACAAAGGAACATGACAGTTTATCGGAGGTTAGGTATAGCTATTCGAACTTTAAGTTTAACTATTCCTTATTTAGTAAAGTTACTATTTCAACTTCGTAGATTTATTTCAATATTTGTACTCTAAAATTAAGGAGATCATGGCTGCATTACTGAACGCTACTTTCGTCCTTATCGTGGCTGGACAATCCAACACTCACTACGGGTTCAATCTGGAGAGAGTCCGGGACTCGTTGGATTTCAGCCGCGTGGTGCAAATTCCATCCAATTTCAATCCCAATAGCCCACAGGTTATAGCCACACGAGAAGGGAACATCGGCCATTTTAGTAAACAAACCGACAAAATTGGCTTTATAACCCGAACAGCTGTAAATTATCGAGATAACCATGTAGGAAGTAAGGGACGCGTTGTGGTTATTCCCGCGGGTGCGGGTGGTAGTGGTTGGAGTACAATAAGATATAACGCAAATAATCACTGGCGGGCTGATGGTTCTTACTTCCAAGACCTTGTTGCGAGGATCAACTACGCCAGAGATCAGATGCTGGGGGAATTCCCCGCATTTTTGTGGCACCAGGGAGAGAGTGATGTTGGAACTCATAACTACAAATACGTTCTTCAGACGTTCATCGCCGCCATGAGAGAACACATGGGTGTACTGGATTGTCCATTTGTGCTGGGTGAAATGGTTTCAAGCTGGGTGGCCGGCAATAGCGCCAGAGAAGCACAGCAAGCCAATATCAACTCCATTTCAAATTCTGTACCGTACACTACAGTTGTGTCGTCAGAAGGCTTATCTGCCGCCCCAGACGGGATTCATTTTACTGCCGCTTCCGAGCGAGAGCTAGGAATCCGTTACTATCGCGCTATAAATATTGCAAGAGCAAACAGTGCACCGATTTTTTACACCCCAGCCCCCTCTGGAACACATCTGGTCCTCAACCATAAAGTCAGTACGGGAGGATATTTTGCCAGCATTTTCCACGCATATTTTGAAGGAGTATTACCTACAGATGCAAAATATTCCCGTCTTGGCGAACTGTGGAAATTCAGAAACCGTGATGGCTGGTACAAGTTAAAGGTAGAAACTGTTGATACCGGGAAAACAATTACATGGCGTCAAAAGATCAATCCTATGGGTAGTTGGAAAGATAGTTATGTCCCAATAGAAATCATCGAGAACAGCCTTGGGATTGGCGAGGATCGGTTTCAGGGGCTCGTTGTGATGGGGAAATTCAACAACAAAGTCCCCACGCTACTCACAGGGGACACGAGACTCAGTTGGTGGTTTGCTATTGGCATGGTTCACCCGTTTGGCTCCCATCCCGTGAGTGATAACCCCCACATCACCGCTGACCACATCAGGATGTATGCAACAGTAGACTAAATGAATTGTCAAATTATCTATTTATCTCTCTTTTTACAAGGAATTGGAATAACATGTAGAAATTTAACACGAACTAAATTGTTTACACGATTAAAAGTGATTGCTGCTAATTAATGCTGCTTTAAAAATGTAAAATGTAAAATTATCTCAAAAACAGAGCTTTCGCTGCTCTACGACATCAAAACTTTGATGAGCTTTTAGCGGAAATAAAATAGTGAGGTTACGTTTGTAGTGTACTTTTGCGTCTGCTTAGTATCCCGGAATATGTGTCTGGTACATTTCAAAATTTTTCAATACAATATAAAACCCGAATAAACTAGAGAACGATCTATAATTTAGGGAGACTAAGTGTATCGATATAAGACGTACGTAGTATGGGTTGAATGTTACCACAAGCCAGCAGAGGGTTACAGCTTTATATTAGAAAATTATTGGATTAATTAACACTTATTCTACTTCAATTGAGGTGGATAGTGGCAGAATATCTACTGAGCGCCGAAGGCGCGAGGTAGATATTCATTAAGGTGGGACTTAACCTAAAACACGCTTTGTGGCCACTTTTCCTCATGTTTCTTCCGATATCTCCGTCCATGGTTTGAATCTACAAAGTCTCTATTAAAAATTATAAATTTGTGCAAATAGAACAGCAAAATTTTGAAAGCACTCGTACGGCTTTCTCACGCAGACCGTGCTGGCTTCTCGTCGCAAGCTTCGAAGTCTTCTCTAAATTTTTTGCATTCTTCAAAATTTTTTTGCCTGCCTGGCTGGCGTGCTAATTTGCTGACAGCAATCGATTTTTGTGAAAAAAATGAAATGAGGAAATGAAATTTCGATTGCCCAAAAAACCATGACCCACCCCCTTGTAATGGCCCAAAATTTGGTGACCCACCCAAACCAACAGCTGAAAATAAACATGACGCACCACCCCCCTAACTCAACTTCGAGTATTGCATTTTTTATCACTTTTTTCCAGCATGAACAGTATCAGTTGAACTGATACTGTTAATTTAATCGTTGTGAAATTGTTTCACACTGCCTCCATAAATTGCTGCCATAGATCGTTGTTGCAATAAATTGTTAGCAGCTGTTAGTAGTTCTAATACATATGCTAACATTTTGGAAAAATCCATTGCATTCCAAATTGACCCAAGGGGTCTTTTGATTATCTGTAGTATAAAGTATCATATACAACATAAAAAGAGTACACCAGTCTTAATCAGCAAAAATGGTCAATACTCTGACATATGTTCAATGTAGTTACAACCAGATGCAAAATCTAAAAGGTTAAAAAAAACATTGATACAATATTTCAATAATATATATCATTCAGTGACCATTTAGCCAGGTTTTATATTTTAAACTGGCAAAAATCATTTTGACTTGTACAAATTCTATGTTCTATTTTAAAATGAACTGAATATATTGTACAGCTTTTTACTTTTTTAAAGTATTGATGGTTTGTTAAATGCTAATTTCAGAAAAGGTTTATATGTATATGGTGAGGCAGAGAATTTTAATATTATACAAAAAATAAATGTTAAACTAGTACCACAAAAAGAGAACTAAAAGAACTAAAAGAGAACTAAATAAGTGCTAAACAGAAGAGAATGAAGTATATTATATAAACAGTACTGACAGAACTTGTGTCATGATCTTTTATCTCCGATAAATTTTCTTATAAGTATCTATTAAGTTAAGCCAAGCCAGAAACTATCATGACCCACCCCTACCACTTGCTGAAAAATGGGATGACCCACCCCTTTGCTAAGCTCAAAACTAGCTGACCCATCCCCCCCCCCTCTACTTTTTGACCAGCCCCTCAACAGCTAGGGAAAATTGTAACTTTCAATATCACCTTTAGATTTTGAACATCAATGTTTTCATAGATGTTACTTTTGTCGTTTAAAGTTATAAATAATTCTGAACCTCTTTCTTGTGTTACTTGATTAGGAGGTAGCCGACCTATATACCTCTCTCATTCTTCCTTATCTTCTGTATTCAGTTGCTTGTGGCTTTCTGCACATTTTTTTTTTGATTCCCATGCATCTCGAAGAAATGACATATCAGTTGGACTGATACCTACGTAGATGCTCAAAATTTGCCTCGCGAAGAGCGCTTCAAATGGGAAAATGTCACTTTCTGGTAATTGGAATAAATCCCAACATGAAGAAAATACCTAAGAGTATCAATCATTTTTTGCAACCAACGATTGAGGATCTTAAAACCCTCTGGAAAGGTGTAAGGTTGCACACGAACAAAAGTAGTGCTCCATTATATTAGTGTATTTTATGGAAAGAGATCCTGTACAATAAATAATCAGCTTCACTGTCACCCAAAAGAATATATTGAAGATTACGGTCAAATTCACAGTTTCTGGTGTTGTCATGCCTTTGGGGGAGGTTTAATGCTATATTCATGGAAGTACCCGAACAAATAACATATCTATTGAAATCCAATTGATAGGATTTTTGGACCTTAGGATCAACAGATATCAAGGTGATGTTTACTTGAAGAAACTCACACAGGACAGTACACCCATTTTTCAAGCCAAAATTGCGTGGGTCAAAGCACTATACAATCGTGCAAAAGTAAGAAATTGTTTTCCGCCCAAATAAAGATGATCAGTAAGTTTATGAGTTGGAATGGGTTCCCGAAACTAATCAGAAAGTCCATCCTTAACAAATTGAGAAAGTCTTCGAATCCATCACAAACAAACTGCACCGTAAGTCGTCGACAATCACAAGAAAATTTGGATACGTGTTCTATATCTCGGGAACAAAGGTGACAAGCTCCTGAAATCATACGTAAAGAAATCCACTCGCTATTTGAAAGAAAACTTCAGATTCATTATTATGTACAACACTATCAACAAAGGACAAATTCCCAACGGATCAGAGAGCTAACATTATATACAGGATCAACTGCCCGGGCTGTAATAAAGATTATGTAGGTAAAACGGATAGGTGTCTTTGGAAACGTTTGATTGAACACGGATCCAGACCAGATCAGCCATTCTATCAACATCTTACAAATTGCGACGCATTTCTTTATCAGTGTAGTCATCTTGCCATGTCCGATTTGATTTCATCTGCCACGGTTTCTATTTCTAATTTCAATTTAAGTTCCAACATTTCGAATGCGGTGTTAAACTTACAATGCAAGTATCCTTAGTTCAAATTCCAACTGGTCTGTGTTGAGTTTTCTGGAGGCATATTATATTAAGAAACTAAATCCAACAATCAACCATGGTTTAAAAGCCTCAAAAGAACTACAATTATTTTAACTCACGCAGTAAGTGCTTTGTAAAAATTCAGCTTATACGATATCTAAGTGACCGCATCCTTGCTGAAATTTGTGGTTGAGAATGATGTGATTAAACATCGAAATATTCCGTTAAAAGTTTTGGAAATTCATTTCTTGAAAATCATATTTTGATTTCCGAAATGTTTATCTTCGGTCTTGCTTTTATACCAAGTGATCGGAAAGCTTGTAACGTCAAAGCATCTTTCGAATTTTGGCCTTCACAATATTACAGAGAATGCTTTTGAGTATCTTTATCACCTGTTATACAGACTTTGAAGACGGCGTTTCAGTTAATAGATTCCTAATTATTGTTCTCTGAAGCTTATTCAGCTATATGTTAAGCTAATCCAGTGGGCTTATATGCCATACATATCCTTGCCCCGGGTCTATAAGCTCGTGTATTTGGATCAAGATGATCAGCAATTGCTTGCTTACACATACAGCTACATTTATCTTGTCACATTCATTTTTCACGAAAATCTTTTCCAAAACCCCTTTTCCCCTCAAGTCGAAGGTAAGTTATTAGAGGTCGACTATAAACGAAAATTAATTGCTTTACAAACTACATAAAAACTGTTTCCGAGCAAACTCAAATGTTTAACTATTGGTTGTCAGGTAAAAAATTGACAAAACCTAAAAAACCTAAAGCATGTTCAACTGACACCGGGAAGGTTGTCAAACTGAATACACAAAAATGGCTCGAGGAAACGTTTTTGAATTTTCTATGAAAATAAACATATTTACACATCTTTTCACGCAATCTAGACACTTACTCTTTAATATTGTAAACATGGCGAGCATTAATTAGGAGCTATCAAAAGCAACACATTTTGAATATGTAAATTATCATATTTTGACCGATCGCGAGATTCAGATAATATCTATGTTTTGATTCAAACTGAGTCGGATTCTAAACGTTTTGGAGTGCGTAAAAAGGAACAAAAAAGTGTCAAAAACCTATAAACGTTTTTGAAATTTTCGATGAAAATAAACGATTTACATATCTTTCCATACAATATTAACATACGATTTAATATATCAAACATAGCATGCAAATTATGAGCTATCAATTATATATTTAAGGAAAAAATATATTTTGTATGCATGCGCATTTTTAATATGTATATTGTCGTTTTTAACCGAGCTTCAAGTTCAGATAATATCTGTGTTTTTATTCAAACTGAGTCGGAGTCTAAACGCTTTAGAGTGCGTAAAAAGAAAAAAATATAAAAAGACGTGTAAAAACCTATAAATAAATTGTTCGAATTTTTCCTTGCTTAATGGAAGCACTTTCTTAGTTAAATTAACATATTACCAACATTTAAGCATGTCAGTTTGTTGTCTGACAGGTGTCACTTGTTATATCTTACAAAGTGAGGCTGCTCCCATAAGGTTTTGACTCTCTCATTACACGAAAGGGACCTCTATGTACTTCACACACGCTGCTGGGCTAGAAAATATTTATCCCTTAGTCATGAGGTAAGCAAGTTAGTTTATGAAGCCGGTTCTTTGGTACAGAATGAATGTGTCGTGCTTTTGGGAGATTTTAAGCTAACGAGAAACTCGCGTGCACACGTAATATTTCTAGATGCTCCTTAAATGCCTATTTACAAGCTACAAAAGATCAGGTATCGGGTGTTGTCAGTTAGAATTTATTCATCTGCTACATTTTTTTTCAAGTTAAGTCCCTCTGTCCATTGTCCCTGCTTATTAACAAAATTGTAATATAAGATACAAGAAAACTTATCGTTCGGGGAAAACCTACATCAAATTTGACAACACAAAATATCTCGGGAACAGAAAAAAGAAACAATAGCTATTCTTATCTTTTGCTTGATTATCCAGGAGGCTTTTCTTTCTTGGATTTCTTGAAGAAGTCGGGTTTTTCTCTTTTTCTTTTAAGTTTCCCTACTCCAGTCACTTTTGATCATCAATACAATTTATTTGAAATCCATAAGGTACTTGGTCATTCTGTGTCATGCCGTCTTCTCACGGTTGAGTGATATGCATATCGTCAAAGAAATTGTAACATCTTCAGTAAACATCAAATCTTTGAAAGTCTGATATTCAGAAGTTGGCGTTTCTCGACAAAAACAATATTTCCTATGAAACTATTATCTTAATTGTATGTGGAAAAATCATATTTTAATTTCTATTTGTTTCGTAAATTGAAGTTGAAAATTTTATTTCTTTTATTTTAAATATCTACGAGAAATAAAAAAGATCTTTGTTCTAACCTTTCAGAGCCTCAAAAAATCATCATTGACCTCAATGTTTTTCTTTGGGTTCGAAAGCCCTGATGGGTTTATAGAGGCTAGAGACACACTCAAATGAAAATATCGGGCCCATTTAGTGGTTATCACGCCTGACTAGAATACAGGAGACGCGGGTTGGAATCCCAGTTCGGACATAACACCGATATTTTTCGGATGAGTGTGTCGAAAGGTAAATCTCACTGTGTGTATTTATTTCTAATAGATATCTTTGTTCTAGCCTTTCCAAGCCTCGAAAAACCATTGACTTCAATGTCTTTCTTTATCTTAAATATACATGAGTTAATTAACTCCGCTAGCCTGCAATAAGTGAAATGTAGTTTAGCTGGGTGGAGGATTACAAGAATTAATAATCACAATTGCTGAAGAATAAGGGAAGGTGATACTTTTAGTGATGGAATTCAATTCAAATACAGGGTTTGAAGGAATTGAAAAGGATGATCTTTTAACACGAAAACAATAAAGTGAAGAATGACATAAGGTTCAGTTAAACTAAAGATAGATAATATTCAGAAGGATGTGTATTGCCCTGTGAATATCAACACAAGACTCCCAAGTTTGTAAGTGTCAATGCTAAAGGGTATTTTAAATAATTTCCTTATATTTATGTTTCTTTTATTCCTGATAGAATGTGGAGTTACGTTCCACATCCTTACATAGTGTAAATCGATAAAAGGAATTTAATAAAACTTCGACACAGAGAGGAAAACTACAAGCTATCGACAACAGTCAACTAATCGAAAGTCAAGTTAACAACTTAGGCGGGTCTTTTAGAATTTTTACAGATTTTGAAAGAAATTATACTTATACTGGAATTATATAAGAGCAACCAGACTGGACAGTTTTTAAGTAAATCTTATGATAAAGATGTTATCGCATTGAATCACGTTAAAACAGGCAATAGGTTATAAAAAGTTCACTTGAAAAAATCAAGTGAGACAAAGGAAGAAAGTATTGATTTTCCGTCAGTAAAGAATTTAGAAGTTCGTTTAAAGACCTTAAAGGGGAACTGCTTTTTTCCAGTTAACTTAATATTTTTGGTCATGGTTTTGATTATTTATTAATCTCAACTTCAAGAGCAGCCGAGATTTTTTAGTTTAAATTTGTGAAAAAAAAAAAGTGAAATTACTACATCTTGTTAAGATTTGAGCTGCGTTACGAGGGTCAGCAGTAATTTGTGACATAACCGCGTCAAACAAAATTTGAATTTGAACATGTGGTTCAAACTGATATGGCTGGATTTTCTTCCAAGTTATTTGAATCTCAACTGCACGGTGACATACCGAAAACCTAAAATCTATCTTGAGACCTGCCACTTCCTAATATCTTGACGTGATGCAGATTTGGCGCGGTGACGTAATTTGGAGTTACATTGACAACTTTCTGGGCCATCAGTTCATTTGCATTTTTACTTGCCTTTGAAAGAAAATAACTCCGCTTCAAATGCCAATTCACCAGAAATACTATAACAAATTAGTTCTTGGAATCTTGAGCATTCATTAGAATCATTCTTGTGCACATCCCCGGAGTTCCCCTTTAAGAGCACTCTGTTTGTAGACATTTCGGTTTGCTGCACAGTTTGCAAAATTCGAAATTTCTGATACTTTGTCTTATTGGCAAGTCTGAGGAACTATCTTTGAAAATATAACTAAAATTCCTGGAAAATATTTCGTTTTCGAGAAATTTCGAAAAAAACAAATACAGTTTTTTCTTCGTTGAATAAAAAAAATCTCAAAGACATGTAGATCAGTTTCAGGAAAAGGGGGATTTTATCAGATTTTGAAACGAGGAATTAAAGAGAAAACAGGTTTTTGACTTGGAGCTAGCTAGCATTTTAGTCTCTCTGAATATGTACTAAACTCTTAAATTGTGAGATTGTAACAAGATAAAGCAAGTTGGATTGACCACCAATAACAAGCCTTCACCTTGACTGTCGCAAGCAAAACTCTAACGTAGGGGGTAAGGCTAAGTAGGTTCGGTAAGTTCGCTGCCCTTCTCGCCGTTCTTCATGACCACGAGCTCCAGCGAGCGCAGAGCCATTATCAGTCTCGGCCTGTTGTTTTTGGCTTAGGCCCGAACATATTGCGAAAAAATGAGAATGGCTTACTGAACAGTAACACCTAAAAGTTCGGAACAATAGGAAAAGCTTGATATGGCACAATGTTTATATAGAATCGTTGTGTTGAGCAATCAAAACCATTTCTGTGCGTTTCAGGTCATACTTTCTGCTTTAGAAGTTGCTTTTGCGACTTGTTGATTCAAATCATGTCGAAAGTTGAAACGCAATGTATAAACAGAGCTATCTTTGAAAAATTTCACTGCGTCTCTGAATCAAATTGTCCGATAAGACTTTTGTGAAGAAAAGCCCATATCTCAAGCTTTACTCAACGTTTGAAGATGATTCAAACACTCACTTAAAATACATTAAATACGAAAGTAGCATAAAGAGTTAGCTTTAACGCCTGTTAAACTTGTTGATTTAAACTATGTCGAAAGTTGAAGTGCGGTGTCTGGATAGAGCTATCTAGCTGGTCGGAAGTCCAGTCGGGCATAGTTGACTCTCTTTATTTTACTAAGTTCAAATTCATAAGCCTTTTTATTTACTACAAATACAATAGAAAGACGAATAGTAGTTATAATGTCTCAGTAAGGCGAGTGAAATTAACAACTAAAACTAATCAACATAATGAAAATGAATATTGTATAACAAACTTCACACAACGAATCTTAATAGCGTATTGTGGTTGTCACACAATCATTATGGTATCCTAATTTCTAATTAAACAACAAAAAACAGTAAATTAACACCTTAAACGTTATTCATAGTACCAAAAACTAACAAATAATTAAAAAAATATCAAATTCTCCTCAACACTATCTTCGAAAAATTTCACCGCGCCACTTCATCGAACTGCTGAAACATGTCTGTTTAAGTAATTTCTGAATGAAAAAAAAATCATGTCTCGAGTTTTAATCAACGTATAAAGATGATTCAAACACTCGCTTAAAATACACTCAAAGCGAAAGTAACATAAAAAGAACTTGTTTTTGTGTCTCTTAAGCTTAAAACCTTAGTGGACAATGCTATTTCGTACTGTTTGAGCACGAACAATTTGACATGCGTGTTTGATTTTCAATCAAAAATAAGGTTTTGAATCATCTTAAAAACTGACGTGTTCTAAACAAAGGGATCAGATTTAGTGCTGGCCACAGCTTACAGCGGCGTGAAAACGGTTTGCATGCGATGTATTAGCGGGAGGAAGAATCACAAACGCATTTTTCTTCTCCGAGTGTTGGTGGCTGATATTCACTCAGTTTGATCATGTTGTAGCGAAACATCAAAATCCATGGAAATCCGGCGACCAAACCATTCCAAAATGTCTGACCGGCAGAACGCAGTAAGTCGGCATTAATAATTTTATCCAATTCAGACTTAATAGTTAAATTACGACATGAAACAATGACTGTATGACAATACGGTTTGTTTCGCTAATAGTTTGATCTTCGTCAGCTGCTTGGTTATTTTCACAGGATAGGGAAATATTATTGTCGATAAGTATCATTGACCGAGCTGTTTCTTTCATAAATAATAATATATACTTCCGGCAGGATTTGCTTTTAGCTTCAACATTTATTTGTTAATTGAGTTCGGTACTGCGAATATATAAATTTAGCAGCGTAGCTTACTGAAAAAGAATTTAAAATGGTCCACAGGTTGCCATCGACAAATAAAATTTATCAACTTACATGCGAAATGATAAATTCTAGATTTGTGCAACCTTTCCCTACCCAATCCCCACGGTTTCTGTTACCTTGTAATCAAACAAGACAAATTATAACAGCGTGGGATAGGGTAAACTCAAAATTGTAACAGCCGAGAGTCTTCCGACTTTGGCCGACATTAAAACGACTTTCACTCGTGAATCTGCCGCGATTTCCCAAGGTGCCAAGTTTGAATCACCCATTGTTTCAGGTTTTGCCAACCTAAAAATTGGGCAAAGTTTGATATGGCTCAGGTTTTTAAACACATTCTAGAGTCGTATCATCATCCATGTAGCTGATTTCTTAACGACGTACTACACTCGTATTCCCTTCTAACCCGGCCTAACGGGCGGGATAGCTCGTACTACGTACTGGCAGAAACCGGTACGACACTGGTTCATGCAGAGTGGGGCAAGGCTGAAAGAAGTATGATCAGTATTTTACTATTCTTAATGCAAAGCTAAAAGTCATAAAGCATTTACTCAGTAGTTTTATCAATTTTTAATTTAAATCTGATGTTTTTTTCCGAAATCGAGTTATAATGCTGTATTAACCAAATACTGTTGTCCTCAGTTGAGTGGCAAAGGTGTAGATATAACAAATAGATTCGAGTGAGCTAGGCCTTGTCACTGGAAATGGGGAGTAATCAAGGCCTTGCTGACCTATAACTTCAACAAAGAACCCCATAAACCCAAAGAAAGGAAAGAGAAAACAATCCCTGACCTCGGTGGGACTCGAACCCACGACCTACGTCGATCTAGCCAACTGAGCTACAGGATCAGCTGAGAGTTTCAACCTTGGGATTTTAAGGAAAATAGGGCTCGGCCGAAACCTAGAAATAACCAAATAGTTGATTTAAAATCACACTTTTTGATAATACGAAACAAACCTGGGAAGGGATAAACAAACTAAAATCAAAATCTAAAAAGAAATTAAAGCAAATTATGTTATGATAATATAGCCTATCTACTCACGTGACCGAAATACATAAATTGCTGAATTCAGAGGACTCGCAAATATCTTCAACTTATCCAAGTTACAAAAGGCCAATATCCTGCTAAAGTCAAACTTACCAAAACCAAATAATTTCCTTTATTTAAAGAAGATGATGAAACCTGTGCTAGTAACTATAGACCAATCTCT